>PISX010008871.1:0-64462 GCA_004024625.1 Mellivora capensis | reverse complement strand
GTTCATCAAATAGTTGACATCCCAGGCACTAAGCATAGCATAGCAGAGACATGGTGGGGGTATGGGCTGGGTGCAGAGCAGGGACAGCAGAGAGATGGGGACAGAGCTGGGTGCAGGGACAGATTCCCTGATTTCCTGACTTAGAAGAAGTCACTAGGCCCTTTCATGCAGCAACATCTGTGACACTTTAACTTGCTCATGGTGATATTATTCTCTCATTTGAGTTCTGAGGAGAGGGCTGGGTAGGTGCTGCCATGAAAACATAGGGAGAGGGAAGATCCAGGCAGCTTGAGAGAGCGTGGCTCTTTATACTGAACGCAAAGAGTAACAATTCAAAGATTTTAAGTAGGGGATGATACAATCAGATGAAAGTATTAAGAATAATAATATAAATAGCCAGTATCTCTTGGTGCTTATTATATAACAGATGGTGTGCCAAATGTTTTACATAGGTTTTCTTAATTTTTAGAACAGCTCCATGAGATAAGTACTTTGAATTCCCCTCTTTTTACAGACACTGAAACAAAGACCTAAAGGACCATTTGTTCAACTTCTCACAGACAATAGGAGCAGAGCTGGGATGTAATTCCAGGTTCAATGGACTCAAGTCCATTTCAACCATGACCCTGAGCCCAGAATCATGATGAAGTAGGTGAATGATATGGGTTGCTAAGGTAGGTTGTTAGTTCCTTGGATGAATCTCTACCATCCTTCCCAGTCTCCTTTTCCATCATTTGCCCATGTTTAAGTTACATGACTGTCATAGCTAAAGGCTCTAGGCTCCCTTTTGCATCTGGCTTCGGCTCAGGTCATGATCCCAGGGTCCTGGGATGAAGTCCCACATCAGGTTCCTTGCTCAGCAGGGAGCCTGCTTTTCCCTCTGCCTACTCTGCCTGCCACTCCACCAGCTTGTGTTCTCTCTCTCTCTCTCTGACAAACAAACGAACGAACAAATAAATAATAAAAACTTTTTAAAAATGCAACTGTCTGGGAGAGGTGCACAGACATAGAGAAATACAGAATTTGTTGAAATGCTATGAAGTAGAGGTGGGGGGATGCAGTGGTCGGTCTGGGGCAGGTGTCAGCATTTGTGTGGGAATGGGGATTTCTTTCCAGGTTGCTTCCCTACCTTCCTTAATCCAACAAATACCCAAATATTCCTTTAGCAATTCTTAGACTAGTCTGTTTATGATGCTGAACATCAGCCCCTTGCCCTAATATCTTTTTCTCACCTGGCTATTCTGATGCCTCAAGTTCTCATATTGAGTTGGATGATTAATTTGGGTAAGGCATTATGTGTCCAGAAGGTCCTATTAGAATGCAAAGGGGCATCATGCTTAGCTAATATGTTAGTAAGGACTGTCTCATCTCTCACACTGGCTGGCTTTCAGTTAGCTGGGAGTAGGAAATGAAGAGTAAGGCTTGAAACATTAAGCACTTCAGAGGAAGAGCTGGGCCACAGAAGGAAAAAGAATGAAGAGAAAGAGAGGACAGGGAGGTGAAGAGAAAAGAGGAGAGGTAGAGAGAGGCTAGACCTGGAGGAAGACAGACTCTTCCCACCAAAGACTCAAGGTAGAGCAGTGTCTCCAGAGGGTCCCCAGAGAGTACTGGAAAGGCATTCTCTGGTCATAGAAATTTGGGAAATGATAGAATAAACCAAGTAAAACTTTCTATTTCTAAAATTCCTCCTAAACTCTTAATTATGCTAATATGCCAATAAATCTTATCAAAATATCGATAGTAATATCCATAACCAAATTGATAATAATAACTGATAACCTTTTGAGGACTTCTTTTCAAGTACCATGTGTGTGCTTTCCATACGGTAGCTCTCTGAATCCTCACAACCCTATCAGCCAGGCTGTTCTAATAGAGATTGTTCTACAGACAAAGAAGCTGAGGTTTAGAAGAGGTTAAGAAGCATGGCTAAAAGCCCAGCCAAACAAACTGAGGCACTGGATTCTAATTGAAATTCTTGCTTTGACTCCAGCATAAAACCCTTAACCACTACCATGAAGTCATGTCTTGCAGGGGGTGATTTTCTAAAGCAGGGGTTGGCCAATTTTTTTTTTTTTTTGGTAAAGGGCCAGATAGTAAATATTTTTGGCTTTGTGAACCATATGGTGTATGTTCCAACTACTCGGCTCTATTGTTGTAGCCTGAAAGCAGCCACAGATGATATGTAAACAAATGGCTATGACTGTGTTCCAATGAAACCACATTTACAGAAACAGGAGAATGGCCTGTTCTAAAGAGACTTTAAAAAGGCCAAAAGAATATACAGTCAAAATGACCCCTCAAATAACAGTAGTTGCTTCAAGGAGGGGAATTACTTTTAACAATATAGCTAGCCTATGGAATTACAACAGCAAAGAATTAATGTTTTTGTTTCTCTTTGCATTTTAGTAGTGATCTCTCTGTTCCCTTGAGGGTGGAGACCAAGCTTGGTTTGAAATGGGGGGAGAGCAGTAGAGGACATAAAGGGTTCCCCAGCACCTCCTTCTTCTTTTGTGGATCAGGTGAGTATAGTTGAATTCTCTAAGACAAAACATATGGGTGGTGCCATTCCATTGGAGGTTCTTTCCCAAAATACTTAAGGGCAAAGCATCTTATGGCCTTAAAGGTCCCTGCAACATTCTTGAGAAAATGCTTGGCTGGGGTTATTTGTACAACCCCTATCTGATCAGTAGGGAAAACTACACTTAGAAGAGTTGGAAGAAATGGTTTGGGGCTCAAAAAGAGGACAAGCTGGCTCTGGAGTGGTACTGACTGACCAGATACTATGGGGATGCAAGTTGTCTGGAAGCGGGTATGATTTCTTTGGAGGCATCTATTGTGAATCCCTTGAGACCTAAGGAGAAAAAAAAGTCTTATTTTGATCCACTATAGGGACTCAATTTAGGTCTAATGTCAGGGGAACGAAGGCTAGCCCAGGGACAGAGAAGCTATGCATGGATGGAAAACTTAGACAAGTATTAAGAAGGCTGTTTTCATGCAGTTGCAAACAAGTCTCTAATACAGGTTTGTTTCTTGTGGCTAAAGCCATACTTTCCAAGACTATTTTCTTCAGTTACAAGTGTCTTTGGATTTGCGATTGAGGGACAAGGATTGCATGATGGCCACACACCAGACTCAAGATGTGATGTTAGACTCCATCCAGGCTGTGCCACTTCCTCACTGCAATCTGGGAATGTCCAGCCCTCCAAGCTTAAATGTCTTTATCTAAAATGAAGGTGACAATAATGCTTACTTCCTAAAAATATAGTAAAGGCTAAAATATTGCATAAACAAGACATTTTGCTCTGTGTCTAGTCTATAGTAAATGCTCAGTAACCTTAGCTTTTATGATCAGATATCAGTAATCACTTATTAACCATTCTTAGTAGAGCATACTGGGTTTCCCAGAATGACTCCCACAACAATAGCGCCCCCCCCCCCCAAATATTAGATAAATAAGAGAGAGAAATCTCCCTTGCTTCAGGAAGAGAAAATGGAGACAGTGTATATATAGGTCAGGCAAGAGAGGCTGGCTTAGGCATGAGGCATACATGGATTCTGTCCTGATTTTGCTACTCTGAGCACAGTTGACCCTTGACCAACTCAGGGGTTAAGGGTGCTGACAACCTGCACTGTCAAAAATCTGTGTATTTACTATTTGTACTACTACTACTACTAACTACTAACAGTCTACTGTTTTTTTTTTTTTTAAGATTTTATTTATTTATTTGACAGACAGAGATTACAAGTAGGCAAGAGAGGCAGGCAGGGAGAGAGAGGAGGAAGCAGGCTCTCCGAGGAGCAGAGAACCCGACATGGGGTTCGATCCCAGGACCCTGGGATCATGACCGGAGTCGAAAGCAGAGGCTTTAACCCACTGAGCCACCCAGGCGCCCCCTAACAGTCTACTGTTAACTGAAAGCCTTATCAATAACAAATAGCTGGTTAACTTATATTTTGTATGTTATATGTATTATATACTGTGTTCTTACAATAAAGTAAGTTGGAGAAAAGGAAATGTTATTAATAAAACCAAAAGGAAGAGAAAACACATTCATGGTACTGTACTATAATTACCCTCAAAATCTGCATGTATGTGGACTTGTATCATTCAAGAGTCAACCATACTTGGAATATTAATTTGGGAATTTACTTAATTCTCTGGGCCTCAGGTTCATGTTACATTAAAAAAAAAAGTGGGAAGTAATATTTGCCAGCTTTCTAAAGCAGTATCTGGAATAAGGGAAAGAGAGAATACATTGGTACATAATAAATAGCAGCTACTTGCATTGGGCCCACCACATTGGTGCTTTCTTATTAATGGTGGGTTACAGAAAGGCGGTGGGCAGTAAGTGGGGGCTGGAAATGACCTCACAGTGTGACGGGGGTGGGGGCGGTCCTTAGAATGGAAATAGAAGAGGATCAACGACAACTCTCACTTTACAATTTTATCCCAAATCATTGCAAAAGCTTTATTTTATTTTCCTTTTTATTGTATCCTGAACACATATGAGAGGGATGGCTTTTAACGTTTTCAACTCAGCCTGGTCCAAACTGAACACAAATCTGATGAAGCAGTGAACACAGCTGGGTCAGAGTTCTGAAGGAGGTTGGTGGTTAAAGGCCCTCCCTGACGTAGTGGGGACATGGCTGGTGGAGAGGTGACTGGTGGAGGTACAGTGTGAGTGCATGAGTGTGTGGGGAGGGGAACATTTTGAGATTAAATGTAAAAATCCACCATGAGTCATGCCATTAAGAAAAAAACCCAAACAGCTTAAAAAGTCATGTTCCAAAGAAGAAAACAGCTGAAAAAGTCATGTTAAAAGTGTGGAAACTGAGAACTTTCTTGTTTGGGTCCAAGGCCCTGCTATTTGTCTTATTTGCAATGCAAAGCAATCCTTTGTAGCAAAGAACATAGCATTTTTTCCCAAGTGAATAACACATTTACATGATTCAAAAATCAAAATTATATAAAAGTACACACAAAGAAGTTCACTCCACATCTGTCCCCATCTGTCCTATCTTCTCTCACTCCCTACTCTATGTATTCATTTTGGTTTGTTGGCTTGTTTATCCTTCCAATATTTCTTTATGCATATGCAAATAGATAAGAATAAAATATATTCTTACCTACCCTCCTCATTTTATTACACAGAATGTAGCATACAGTACATACTGGTTTGCACATTGTTTTCTTTACTGAACAGTATAACCTGAACATCTCTCCACATCAGTACAGAAAAGGTTTTCATCATGTTTTTACAGCTGTGTACTATTAGTTATGTAAATGGGCCACAGTTATTTTGGGTTCTGTCCAAGCTCTGCCACAATAAGTGGCCTTGTGCATTTTTATTTACTATGTGTGCAGAAGTAGCTGTTGGAAAGAAGTCCAGAGGTGGGATAGTTGGGTCCAGGGAACACCAAACCAAAATTTTGGTGGGTATTGCCAGACTTCCTCCAAAGGGGCTGGACCATTGCTCCCTTCATGGTAACGTAATTTTCATTTGTATTTATCATACTAACTTTTATTTCACCAGGAATATTTCTTTTTCTGTGAAATGTGTATTAATGTGCTTTGTTCATTTTTCTATGGAATTATTTCTAATCTCCTTAATTTCTGGCTCTCCTCAGAAGTACATTATCTCTTCAGGAGAACAGTATTTGTCATTGATCTGATTTGTCATTTCTTTCTAGTTTATCATTTAATCTTTTACTTTGTTTATCTGTATTTGCCAGGCAAGTGGATTAAAAAAAAAATCATGCTATTTAACTTACCTTCTTTAATTTTTTGGCTTCTTTATTTTTGGCATAGAAGGGCCTTTCCTATGCCAAATCAGCAGGAAATTTACCCATATTTTCTTCTATAATTTTTATTTATTTATTTTTACTTTTAATATCTGATAAAATTAAAGGCTTCTCCTGATGTACAATGTGAGGCATAGATCCAATTCTCCTTTTTCTTTAAATGGACAATCACTTGTCCCATTAATCTAAATACCCATCTTTATTCTATTAATATGGATGTCATCTTTACCATATACCATATTTCTGAATAGATTTGTGTCTATTTTTGAAGATTTTATTCTATTCCACTGGTCTTTCTATTCATGTACCAATATTAGACATTTAACTAATAAGACTCTGTGGCTTGTTTTATTATCTGGTAAATTGAATCTTAATCTTCTTTTTTTTCTTTTAGTTTTTCTAGTTATTTAATTTTTTAATTTTTCGACATGAACTTTATGCTGTTGTTTTTATTGGGATAATACTATATTTAGAAATTAACTTGAGGAAAATTGACACCTTTCCCTTATTGAGTCTCCCTATCCACAATGGCCAAGATATGTCTTGTATTCATTTAAGATGTAAGGGAAGGAAAAAAATTCCCATCTACCCTTCTTAGTTCCTCAGCTGAGGCCCTACAAATTAGGCTGACAAAAGACAAATTAAGAAGAGAAAAGCAAACGGTTTATTAACATATGCTGTGCTCAAAGTAGAGAAACCTCAGTGATGAGTAACTCAGAGGTGATTAAAACTGGGACCTATTTAGCATCTTAACAAAAGAACAATAAATTTGTTAAGAAGGGACAAGAAAAAAGAAAGGCGGTTTGGTCTTTTAGAGGTGGCAAACTGTGGGAAGGTAAATGTATAGGGGAAAGTAATGAAAGGTATGGGCTATTTAGTAAAGTTTGTTATGTACGTTCCCTGGGCTGGAAAGTCTAGAGTCACTTTTGGTTATAAAGAATCATTTCACTTCCCGGTAGAGAAGGTAGGACAAAGTGTTTTTGTGTCTTCTTTTTTTCAATTGCTTTTAGCCCCAAACAGTCCTTGTTGGAGTGTCATATTTTGGGGTGGCAAATTCTAAATCCCTTCAAAGTCTGTTGTTGTGTTCTTCAGAAGGGCTTGAAAATTTTCCTCAAATAAATTTGCAAATTTTGTGTTCAGTTTTTTCCCTTTTGTATCTTGTATTTTTTTGGATCTAGTATATATATAGTCTTCTATTCCATTTTATCTTCAGACTGGTTGTCTTTAAAATTAAAACACTGAGAAGCACCATGAGGCAAACCACATATTGCATCGAAGTAATTTATAAGGTCAATCATTGAAAGACAAAATGAGTCAGCTTCAGAGCCAATTCAATCAACAAAATTTGTACAGACACTTGTCACTACCATGAAGCTACTGTAACACATACTGGTCATGTAGCTTCTAAAATCTGAACAACTCAAAGAAAGAGTTGTTAATGGAAGTTATAGAATGCCAAAGCATAGTCAGAGATATGATTGTAAAAGGGTTTTGTTCTCATTCATAACTCCTCACTGCCTCCTAATGGGTGGTCTTGGTATTTGAAGGGCCCTCTCTTCTGCTGCGGGTCTGGATGTGAGCATATGAGTTAAGAGGTTATTGGCTTGGGTGGAAATAAATTGTTCTGGTAAGAAATAAAAGAGAGATTTAGATGTCTGGGGAAAAATCCTGGACTACGAAAGCCCCGAGGCAGCTGGGCTGGGAGTTCGAGGAGGGATGGAAAAGCCCCCCTGGCTGGAGGAAAAGTGTGGGTATAGAAGAAACAAATCATATTGCGATATTTGAATTTGTGTGGTGAAAGCTGGGCCATGTTAACCTTCTCTGACTCCCCTGTGGAATGGTTGTTAAAATGGGGAATGAGATGAATGTTGTGAGTTGGCAGTTGAGGGATTTTTGAGTGTTAGGAAACAGTGTTGATGTTGGGTGGTCAGTCGTATCTCCTCTTGATCCAGAATCTATGAACATCACAAACATTAAGTCTGTCTTGGATTGAAGAGGTGGAGAGAAATTCTCAATCAAGATGAATTCAGAAACTGGATTGGGATGGAATGTACAGATTCGGAGGGAGAGACAATAGGAAACACAATAGTGATGATCTGAGAAAGGCTGGAGAAAGAAGGGTAAAGTTGACACCAACATTTATTAAGTGTCTGTTTGATGGGTGAGGATATAAAGCTGGGGGATATTAGGTGAATGGCTCAAGGGTACTCAGTTTACAGGTGGAATATGCATGATTGGGAAATGGGTTGCCTCTCCCAAACAGCTCTGTCTCCATGTTAGGGTTTGTGCTTTGGTTCCTGCCAGTTGTAGTCCAGAGTTTCCCAACCCTGTGACTGTGGACACCCAGAAGATTGCTGGTAGCCATTGCAAGGGATTTAAGAATCCTTTATATTCTAAACATCGCCTGTAGATTAAATATTTCTAACACATATGTGTTGTTACTCTTCCAAATGAACTTATATTAATCTCAGTTTAATCAAGAGATAGAAAACCAACAGTCATGTAAAACAGGGGAAGTTTCATATAAATAATTATTAAACTATGATAGAAGAGTATCTATAAAGATGTAAAGACAACTTTAAAGGGTGTCCTAGGGCTGAGAAAGAGTACCCATGGATGGACAGCTTGGAAGGAGGTGTTCCTTTCCTCAGGCTGGGGTTTAGGGCTTGCTGGAGAAGGTGTGTTTATAGCCTGTTGGATGTAAGAGAGGATGGTCATTTACCATGACCAGAGGTGGTTCATAGTTGCTGGATGAGAAGGAAGCAATCTCCTCCTTTAGATGGGCAAACAGACATATGAGGGAGTAGAAGGTACATGCTATGAACTGAATGTTATGTTCCCCTCAAGTTGATATATTGAAGTCCAAATGTGATGGTGTTTGAAGGTGAGATCACTGGAAGGAAATCAGGTCATGAGTGTGCAGGCCCACGATGGGATTAGTGCCCTTGTAAGAACACAAAGTCAGCTGTATCTTTCTCCCTCACTCTCTCCTCTCTACAAGAAAACCAGCTATCTATAAACTAGGAAGAACTTCACCAGGAAGTCCCAACCACCTCTGCACAACTCTATAGATTACTATGAAGAACACACATTAAACATATGTGGAAGTGTACTGAATAGTATCAATCACCATTGCTATGGCTAGTAATAGAATAACTTTTTAATAAGGGTTCCTTTGCATTTCAGTAGATTTCATTTGCAAATTGGTGGGATGGATACTCACACACAGAAACACACACATGGTTTCTACTCTTCTAACTAAACTAATACCTAAGAAATTCAAAATTTCTGTTGAGTCTACATTATATAGAAGATTCTGTCATTAAACTGGTAAACCTGTACCTAAACATTACAGCTACAGCGTGATACTGTCCCCAGTGCTGCAGCACCTGGTTTGCATCTGAGAACACTGACCTGAATGACATTTTCAGGAAGTAGGTGAGAAGAGAGGAGAGAAGGGAGAATCAAGAGCAAAAGTTAGTTTCATATAAAATGAAACAATCAAGTCAGCTGACAGTGTGCTACATGAGCCCCCTCATTTTACAGCTTGAAATTTTACCTTAAAGTTAACTTTTCGGTAAAAGAAAAAAGAAGAAGAAAATTCTAGGATACAAATTGTGAAACTTGTAACGATAATGTGATACTTTAATTTGGTTAAAATGTCTGACAGTATAAGTCAGTACAACTTTTGGCTGACACAAATGAAGAGTTATGCTCAAGTGCACAAAAGCTTTCCCATGAGCGACTTGTTTTTGGTTTTAATAAGTCTCCATCTCTTTAAATGGATTGCCGGTAAACTTTTTTGCTAGTTTAATGCTAGAAAACAAATGGGAACCTTGAGGTTTTTCCCCTCAAGATGCCTATTTCTAATATCAAGATTGCTACAGCCATCTGGGGGATGGGAACATGGAGACAAGAGAAGGCATCAAAAAATATCTTGGGCTGGGGAAGTAACGGAAAGAAACACATCCTAAGGAAGAATATTTTTAACATATTTTTATAATTGTTTTTATAGAATTTTTTTATATGAAATATGCAGCTAAGAAACTCAACAAGCTGACCAATAGTTCAGGTACACAAGTCCTGAGACGTTATCCAGGCAAGCCCCTTCCTAGGTTAAATGAGGACACTGAGCCCTGGAGCTCCACAGTGGGACTTGTCCAAAATCTAATAGCTGGTTTTTGGTAGAGCTATGTCTCATGATTGATCTGAGAATATGTGTCAACTGTTCATTTCATAAAACTCCATTGAACTTTAGAGGAAACATGTGCTTGAATGTTAAATACTTTTATGTGCCCTAAGAGCTATAGATCTCAAAAGATTATTTCCTATTTGGGATCTCAGTTGTGAATGTTCCTTTCTCAAACTACAGTATCCTCACTGGGCTTTCCCATTCTCCAAATCTACTCAACTTATCTAGCCAACCATAGCACAATACCAGACTCCATGTCAACTGACTTCCTCTCTCTTTTTGACCTTCCTGAGCCCAACCCAACCATAGGTCACCCTCCATCAGCTTTCCTTACATCTCCATCAGTCAATGAAGCACAGCTATAAGAGGACCAGTCAGTGTGAGGTCTTGGCTCAATGAAGATTCAGGTGCCACAATGACATTACCTCTTTCTGTTGCCTCTTACTTCTCTGCTGAGGAGCCTTCTCAGTATTATCCTCATAGTGGCGATTTGAAGGACCTCTGTCTTTAAACTCCCTTTTTCCTGCTCCACAAATCATCAAACCGCCTATCTAAACAATTCTTTTTTTTTTTTTTTTTTTTACCAAGGTGATCCAATCCAAAATGTGTGAGCTTCATCAATTAAACTTATCTTCCATTCAAACAACCTATCATTACATCTTTTTCTTTGTTCCTATTTTCACATTCAAAGAAGAGATAGTCTCTCTGTGTCCTAGATCTGGGATTCTCATGTTTGGTTGCATGTTAGAATCAATCAGGGAATTCGATGGCCAGGCACTCCCAGCCAATTAAATCAGAAACTTGTTTTTAAAGTTCCTAGGTGATTCCATTATATGTCCAAGTTTCAGAACCACTTCTCTAGATCTCTTGTCTCAGCTCAACTTTGAAGGGTGTCTGTACCCTTGTTTTTCTGTCCCTCTTCAACTTCTTCATTCTCTTCCCCCTCCTTTTGTTTTATGCATTTTACCTTTCAGTATTTTTAGACCTCCTGATGAGCAAATATCTCCCTTTACCTTGCTGTCTTCTCTAGCAACCATACTACTTGCCTACTTTTGTTTGCTATCAAATGTGTGGAAGAGACTGAACCTTCCACTTACATTTGTCACCCACTTTGTTAGTAATCTGACTTCTAAATCCCCTACTCTGTTAGAACAACCTTTGAAATGGACTTAATTTTCTTGCCTCAATTTAAGTGACTTCTGATATTCCTGACTACTGCCTCCTTGAAGTGCTTGATTTCTAGGGAACTACATTATCCATATTCTTTATGTCAGCCTTCTTTTCCTTATTCACTAATATAAACACATTCAGGCTCTTTCTTTAACTACCTGGGTTCCTCTGTCTACTTTTGCTCTTTCTTTTCAGGGACTTAGGTATGACATTTCTATTTCTGTGGCAGGAGGCCTTTCTCTCTACCTCTTTTCTTCATCCGCCTCACCTCTGATGGAATAAAGAGATAGAGCCCACACTATAAGACTGTAGCCTAATGGTTTTAGAACAACAATGCTGAATCCCTGTTACATGGGTTAGAACCCCAGCTCTCATAAGTAGCTTTGTGGCTTTAGATACTCAGCCACTTCGTGTCTCAATATTCACCATAAAATAAAGAAAATGATAGCATTTATTTCATAAGGAACAAGTTAGTTAACTTGTATAAAGTGCTTAGAATAGTCCCTGGCATATAAATGTTATATAAATTTTAGCTATTTTTAGAAACCTTAATATAAGAAGAGAAAGAGTTTGTCATATTTTGCCTTGTTTTTCCATTAGGTAAAGATTCACTCCACCTGAGCAAATCCTACAGTCAATGAAAAACAGTTACTTTAGAATCCTAAAGTTAATTCTTGATGACCTCCTTAGGAGCCTCTAAAATGGATATGGGATGCTGTGAAGAAGTGTGTGGAAACAGAAATACCACAGGGGATCCCAGTGAGGGCAGGGTAGATTAGAGGGTGGGTAGATTAGAGAGAGAGGGTGAGAAACCCATCTGAGGAGCATGTACCATCCTCAGTCTCAAGGAAGGGGTGTGTGTGTGTCTGTGTGTGTGTGTGTGTGTGTGTGTTTCTACTAGTAGACTCCACCTGCACAGCTTTCCAGATATACTACTATGATCACAATGGTGAGGTTGTATTTTTTAATGCTCCAATCTCAAACTCCTGGCTTCTGAATAAAAGTTCTGTATCTCCAGTAGTTTAGTAGGCATCAAACCTTGGGTATCCAGCTCTCTGCTCAGCATGTCAGCATAATACATCTTTCACTTGGAGCCACCATTGTCCAAAACTTATTTATATTGTCAGAAATACCTTTCCTCCAATCACTCAGGCTTAAGACCTGTAGTTATTTCCAATTATTCGCCATTAGAATTCAAGCTCTATTTTGTACTAGATAAGTGATCTGAAGGAGGCTGTTTACATTTCTGATTTGCATTTATTTATCTGTAATTTGTAGTTAATTTTGACTGCCTCATAAGGGTTACTGAAGAGGACAATGGTACACTACCATAACTACTAGTAGTAGTAATATGGAAAATAGCATTATTAGTAATGATGATAGCTAACATTTATTGATCTCTTAGTATTTTCTCACTTAACCCTCATAATAACTCTATGAGGCAGGTTGTATTATCATTAGGTCCCAGAATAAGAAAATGAAGCCTATAAAAGGCTCATGCATTGATTCAACAAATGTTTACTGAATGTCTAGTCTATACCAGGTATTTTTCTAAGAGTTTGAGATGCATCAGTGCATTAGACAACATCTGTGGTCTTAAGGAGCTTATCTCCTAGTTGGGATAACCAAGTCAACAAATAAAATAAATACAGAATGGGAAGAGTCCTGTGAAGTAAACAGTAGACTCTTGTGAGATGGAGTTACAGGTGGACTGCCCTACTTTGGATAGAATAATTAAAGAAGGTTTTTCTTTAAGCTGAGACATGGTGATAAGAAACGATTCACCCAGGAAAGGCCTGAGAGGGAGTGCAGAGCCCTTAACACAGTGGGAGCTGGCATGTTTGAGAGACTGAAGATAAGCAGGCCTGGGGCAAAGTGAGGCTGGGGGAGTTGAGGGAAATGGGGTGGGACAGCCCCAGAAGAGGAGATTCCTGTGCACCGTGGCAAGGAGTTTGGAGTTTATTGCAATGCAGTGAGAAGACTGAATAGACTTAGAGCAGTGAAAAGACTGGTCTCAGTTAAAATTTGAAGTAGCTCTCTGGGGGTAGTGTGCCTGGGTAGCTCAGTTGGTTAAACATCCAACTCTTGATTTCAGCTGGGGTCATGATCTTGGGGTCCTGGGATGGGGCCCCACATCAGTCCTCGTGCTCTGTAGGGAGTCTGCTTGAGGATTGTCTTTCTCCCTCTCCCTCTCCCTCTCCCTCTGACCCTCCTCCCACTCACAGAAACATGCATGATCTCTCTCTCAAATAAGTAAATAAATCTTAATAAAATAAAACAGCTCTCTGTCATTGTGGAGAATGGCTTGTAGGAGTGCAAAAGGGAGCCCTGGAAGACCGGAAGGGGGACAACTGCCACAGTCAAGGCAGGAGCTGGTGGGGCTTGGGCTAGGGAGTGATTGCAGAGGGAGAAAAGTACATGGATGAGGGGCCTATTTGTGAGGCAGGGTCTTTGCGACTTGCTGGTGGGTGTGGAGCAAAGTAAGGAAAGAGGAGGACCCAAAGATCGATTTCTAGCTGAAGCAACTGGGTGAATGGCGGGGCGATAACTGAGCTGGGAGGACTGGAGTAGAAGCAGGTTTTGAGAAAAAGAAATGAAACATGAATTCAAGAGTTACGTTTCAACCATGTTTAAAGAAAAAAAAAAAGATAAGCAGGCCTCCAAAGGAAGAGGTCAATTAGACATTTGGATACATGCCCCTGGGTGAGAAAATCGGGGTTTATCTGCATATACATGGTGTTCAGAGCCACGGGCCTGAAGCAGAAAACATACTTAAAGAAAGGCAGCTCAAAAGCACTGAGGACCCCTAACATTTATAATTTATAGGTCAGGCCCAGGAGAAGAATCCAGAGATGTGAAGAAAGAAACCTGTCCCAAGTCACCCAGTTAATAAGGAGCCGAGCGATGATCACGGGTGAGGATCCGCGCAGTCCCGAGGGCTCTAGCACGTGGAGACCCCCCCTCCCTGCAGTCTGGATTATTGCAACAGCCTCTTCCAACTCAGAATGCTGAGTCTGGCATTCAAAGCCAGCATTGATGGACTCATCTCCACTTCCCCAACGCTTTTCTGGCAACACAGATGTTCCTGTATTTGTTGACTGAGAAGCACTCTACAACCTACAAACTTCTAGAAACATGCAGGTATTCCTCTAGGTAGCAGGAACCATCCCCCCAGTAACACTCATTCATTCAATGAATATTGGGTCCTTACTGTGTGTCAGGCCCCATTGAAGCTCCTGCAGGGACTGCAGAGAACAGAGTAGATGAGGTCCCCACTCTTGTGGAACTGACACCGGGGAGGCAGGTCTTTCTATTCCAGTTCTCTCAGGGGCCCTCCCCTGGGTCATAGCCATTTCTACTTCTACAAATGTTCATTCTTCCTCCTCACCTTCTTTCGTCTCCTCTACTTTCTCAAATCCTTCCTTTCCACAGAAGCCAAACAGTCTAAAAAGAGCATCTGTTAGGTTGCCACATGTGAGTCGCTGATAGGACTTAACATAAACATCACCTGCTTCCCTCCATTCCCTCCCACTGAGATACACAACTACCTGCAGAGATCCTGCTCTAAGCAGAGACATCAACGCAGAAACCATCAGATCTCCCTATGTAAACTGACAAAGAGACCAACCTAGAGGAACAGACCTTCAAAAGAGGAGGAGTGAGAACACCAGCGTTGGTGAGTAAAACAAAAGATTGAGTAAAACTATTCATTTTCTCTGCAACACCTTTAGGGAGAAAAGGTATTGCAGAGAAAATGAATAGTGATAGAAGAGATGAAGGTGATGGGAGAGAAATGATCAGCAGAACAACTTCAGGTTCCACAGACAGATGGTAAACCCAGAAGGTCCATGGGTAATGAGCTCTTGGTACTATTCTGTGCTCCCGTGCCTGACTCATTACCTATTGCCAAGAACGAGAGGCAGAGAGAGCCACACCTGGGGGTTCTTCTCATGAGCTCAGGTTCAGAGTAAGATTCTTGCGAGGAAGGTCAGTTCTTCCTCTCCAGCAAGTGCAGGCTATATTAGGGATGTTTCCCTGGGTGTTAACCTATTTAACACTAAAGCCTTCTCAACCAGTAGATTACTATAATGCTTTCTGATGGCATTCATAGATAATTCTCTCATATGCTTACCTACAGTGAACAAACAAATAACTTCCATTACCACAAGTGACATGGTCGAATAACGAATTATGATGTAACATGTGTGCAAAGCATCATCTATATTGAAGACTAGTGAGACACAGGTTAATTTCTTTATTTCCAGCAGATGGAGCCATAGCCTGGAGGGGCTCCATATGATTCAATGACCCATGCCCACCCCTCAAAAAAATCAATAACAAGAAGACCCATGCGGAAGGAGAAGGAGAATTGCAAAAAAAAAAAAAAAAAAAAAAAAATATATATATATATATATATATATATATGAAGAATAATGTTATTTGGTATAGAATTCTGTGGTTGTGCCAAGTACCTGTACCAGTGTTTAATTCATAGTAGATGCTCAATAGCTCATGAATGAATACTTGTGACATAATCTGATGACTAGACTGTACCCTGAGCATTCTTAGAATAGCAATTTTCTCCTCTTCGTTTGGCTTTGTTTTTCTCTCCTGTCCCTTTTATTGTTTGCATATGCATGCCCTTTGGACACCCACTTCCCATCAAAATGTCACGGGAAAATTCTGTGAAGCTTGCCTGCAGGGTCAAACTGATGTCAGAGGGAGGTGTTGGGAGAGGCAAGTGATAAAAATAGTCCAGCTGAGGTTCCCACCTGTTCCTCCTCCCTTAACAGGGCATTCTAGGTGGTATTTCTCAAATTGTGTTTCTTTAGCCATCTGCTTCAGTATCAACTGGGTTGTTTGTCAAAAATTCCAATTCCCAGGCTACAGCCCAAAAAGCCTGATTCAGTGCTTCTGGGTGGGGGTACCTGACGTCGTTCCTCTGCACAACCAAGCTTGAGAATCTCTCTTTTAGAGGAAGGGGAGCCGCCATCTTCTATCCCTAATCCCGAAATCCGGGAAGAACTTTGAAAACTGTAACTTTTTCATAACTTGTTTGGGGGAGCAAACTAGGACCCACAAAGTGCCACAAAGACACTTAGGATTCTTTTTTATTGCACATGATGTGAACTTTCAAACATTCTGCTGCAGAGATGTTCATAATCTGTTTGATTAGAAGGTATTGCCTCAACCCCGCTAGGAATGACGTGGGATATAAGGTTTACGCCCTGGATTGCCTTTCTGATGTGCAAACATTTTTTTAAAATTCAGAAACACATATGGCCTCAAGGAGTTCAGATAAAGGGCACTTGGACTGGGTTCTCATGTCCCATCTGTAGGTGGTGTCTGAAGCAGTTATATTTAGGTCTGACAATAACAAGAAAGCCTAATAGAAAGAAGGCTGGATGAGGACCCTGGAGACTTCCTTTCTGGGCCTCCATTCTCCTGAAAATGAGAGAGGAGATGATATTTAAGGCCTTCTGACTCTAAAATTTTGATTTTTACACCTTCTTGCTCTTGCAAATGTTGAGGCATTATGGCCACAAAGATTCAATTGTGGTCTTATTTTTGCTGAGAAGATCTACAAAGTTAAAAATGTTTCTTGGTCTTTGGGGCTTGGAGACAGATTCTTGAATTCTGACCTGTCTCTCAGCAGTGTGAAAAGACATTCATCCAAATACTGTAGCTACTTTGATACATTACTGCACTCAGTAAAGCTGCTAGATAACTACTAGAAGGCAGAATCAGTCACAAACTCCAGAGAGTGCTGTGGAACATTGTAGAAGAAAGTTTGACTTATGTTAGGCAGAGGAGGAAGAAAGAGATTCAGGATAACAGATCTGACAAAGCCTCCATTACCAGCTGATCTCTGAGTGGATTTCATCCAAAGGGCAGCAAATGGCCTTTAAGCAGAATCCTGGGGATCCCTAACCCCACTAGAGTAGGGTCTCTCTAGTCGTCTATGCAGTTATTGATGTTTAAATGATCATTCTAGGGCCCTATGAAAACCTGAAGCAAGATTTAGAAAAATCTGAAAACAAAAACAAAAACAAAAACAAAACCCCCAAACCCTCATATAATACAAAATAAAACAAAGTAACATCCTCTGAGTTTATTCTATCGGAAGCAAATTGTGTCCCTCTAAAATATACATGTTGAAGTTCTACCCCGCCCCTCGTTCCAGTATCTCAGAATAAACTTATTTGGAGACAGGGTCTTCATAGAGGCAATGATGTTAAAATGAGGTCTTTAACCTCATTATTGGATGACTGGCGTCCTTATATGAAAGGGAAACCTGTACACACATGTGCAGGGAGAACATCATGAGAACAAGAAGGTGGCCATCTAGAAGCCAAGGAGAGAGGTCCCACGAAATGACACACACACTTTAGTCCAATGGCGGAGGGGGGCCTTGGTAACTCTAGTGTGTGCATTCCAGTGCTCTTTCATTCCTGGCTTGGTTTATGCCCCATTCTTTGTTTTCCATTTGTTTCGTTTTCTAATTTTGTCTTCTAGTGTTACCTTACTGTACTGGATATCTATTTATAAGCTTCCTGAAATTCTTTTTAGGTTTAGAGATGATATAAATTGATAAGTAAATATTGTCTTGCCTAAGCCCATTTAGCTCCTACATGGTTGGTATGAAACAATTCGATGGCAACAGACAATTATCCTCTAACTACTGGGGAAAGAACTGTGAGATATGAGAAGGTTTAGTTTCACAGAGCAAATGATTTCTCACTCTGGACAAGAGTTCTTTAGGCAATATGCCATTTTATTTTATTTTATTTTATTTTTGGCAATATGCCATTTTAAAGTGGTGCTTGCATAGTCCAAAAAGTTAGGGCTGTCTTCGACTCTTCATGATACAGAGCAGGGGAAAGGGACAACATTTCTACATGAAAGAATTTTATGAAGTATGTCCATACGTCCATCAAGCAAAAAGAATGGCCATTTACTGAGCACCTGTTCCATAGTCAGCCCTGGGCTGGACACATGTTGTGCAGCTGGTCATCTAATCCTGGTAATAACTGTGCAAGGAGATCTTTCTAGCTTCCTACTTAGGACCAAAAAGCACCCAGCTCAGAGAGGTAAAGTAACTTCTTTAAGAGCAAGCAATGAGTAAAATGTTGAGCAGAGATTTTTTTAAAAATACTTTTCTTTTCTTTTTTTTTTTTTTTTTAAAGATTTTATTTATTCGAGAAAGCGAACACAGAGGGAGAGTGAGAGGGAGAAGCAGAATTCCCACTGAGCAGGGAGCCCGATGTGGGGCTCCATATCAGGACCCTGAAATCATGACCTGAGCCAAAGGCAGATGCTTAACTGACTGAGTCACCCAGGTGCCCTTGAGCAGAGATTTGATACAGACAAATCTGACTCTTAACTCCATAGTGCTTACATCCCTCCCAATTGCCTCCTTACAGTTCACACACTGCTTGCCTCTCTTACATAGAAATAGGAGCATCAATACTTCTAGAAATGTCATTGATGAAGACACTTACCTTAAATTGAACATTTATAAATTTGAGACCAAAACAATGAAAGTATCCGCATTTAGTGTAAATGTGAATAAAGAATATATAAAGAAATGACTGTATATTTTTAGAACAGCGTGGTTTCTAAACCATGTGGACCACAGAAAAGGATTAGCAAAAAGATTTGGAATGAAAACAAAGAAAACATATTAACTCCAGACTATGGTTTTCATCCATTCCTTAGTGAGAAGGGATTGGAAGACAGTAAGGAACCACTCTCTATATTGACTGTAGATACTGTCTCCTAATCACCGGAGGGGAGAATGTTGTGGAAATTACTAGTTGCCCCCAATATCCATTTTCTCCCATTTAAAAGGGTATGTGGTTGGGGCGCCTGTGTGGCTCAGCCAGTTATGCGTCTGACTCAACTCTTGGTGTCAGTTCAGGTCATGGTCTAGGTTTGGCTGATGGAGCCCCAAGTTGAACCCTGTGTCTGAACTCCATGCTGGGCAGAT
The DNA here is from genome assembly GCA_004024625.1 of Mellivora capensis. Taxonomy (NCBI): domain Eukaryota; kingdom Metazoa; phylum Chordata; class Mammalia; order Carnivora; family Mustelidae; genus Mellivora; species Mellivora capensis. Next base: position 45,308 of record PISX010008871.1, on the reverse strand, counting down.
TCTCTCTCTCCCTCTGCTCCTGCTCATCTCTAAAATAAATAAATAAATGAATAAATAATAAATAGTGGTTACCCAGGTAAAGTATATATTTCATAGCCTTCCTTGCAGACAGATATAGCCATAGTCATTGGCCAGGTGGCTGTGAGCAGAGGTGCTCTATGCCTCTCCTCACTGTGCTCTTGGGGGAGGGGTCGGCTCCCATGCTCTGTACTCCTCCTTTTGGCTGGAAAACAGGTATGGTGGTGGGGTCTGAATCAGACACTGTAGACCTTCAGATGGAAACCAGGTTGTTGGGGATAAAAGAGTAATAAAAAGAAGAGCCTCAAGATCATGCAACTGCTTCCCTAGCCTAATTGCTCACCTGTACTTTTATATAGGAGAGACATGAAAAATCTGTTTGTAAAGCCATCATTCTTTTGTCTCATTTTTATTGCAGCCAAACCATTATTCTCACTAATAAGCTATATTTTAACTAATAATTAAACAAAATGCATCTTTTCCCCAAATCTTCTGAATAAGAATGTATATACAAATTCTCTCTCTGGAATTACCTACTTTATTTCAGTATACCTTCTGTGCCCCAATGGCCCCCAACAATGAGAGATCTTTAAATATTGAGGGCAATTCATTTCCTTAGTTCCTGTACTCTCTTCAGGAAAAGTCAACCAAGGGGATCCTGTGTTCTCAAGTTCTTTTAGGAGGATGTGAAACTCTGTGGAAACTCTGGCTCATTTCTTTTCAGTGCAGCATAGAAGCAATTGTGAAAGTGAAGACAGCATGAGGATGAACTGATATTTATTTGTGATTTTGCTTAAGCCCAAACACTCCAACAAGTGACTGGAAATTTCTGTCATGACCTGACCTATCAGAGCCCTTCGAAACTTGGGCAGGGGGTTGGACCAGGGGTTTCTCAGACCTATCTGAGGTTTCTAGAGATAGTACATTCATTGGCAGCTTCCGGAAGAGATGGGGGAAGGGGGTGTTATAACCAGAATTCCCCTATGGTCCCCTTTTCTAAAATAGGGTATAGAGAAGAGGTGGGAGGAGTCCCCCTAAACCACTAAGAAGTCTCAGTTGTGAAACTGATGACTTATTGATGAGCACATGGGGTCAACAACTACACGTTGTATAATCCATTTCAATGAGGAGAAAAAGTGAAAGGGCACTTACCCACTTCTTATAGGTATTCGAACAGGCTCCTGCTCTCAGCAAAACTGCCAGGAAGTTATTGCAGAGTTTAAAGCAAAGTTAATTAGTAGGATCAGGAATTGCATATAAGGCTCTTGAGCTCTTTGTCTTCTCTTCGTGGAAGGTGGATGCCCGGAGTAGAACAGATAGGCCAGCCTACCAGGAGATGCTGGAGTTAAGGTGGGAGGCCTGGGGGCAGCGGGGAGAGCACCTGTGCCTGTTAGTGAGTGCCTGAATGATAATGGCCCTGATGTTGGTAAAACACCTCTCACCCCCACTCCTGGAAAGGAGATATTTGAGTTATGGCTTTTTTATTTTGCATAAGGGAAGGAAAAAAAATGAGAAGAGGGGGAAAATTCTGGGGCTCATTAAATTAAAAAAAGTAAAGGTTAGTAAAGAATATTGGGAGGGAATTATATTGTAAGAAGAGAGAAAGAAGTCTGTTCATCAAATTGATAAAACGCCGGGCCCCCACAGTCAAATATTCGAGAGCGTCACCACATACTATCTCTAAGTCCTGGGCAGATTGTAGTTGAAGAAAAAATTAAACAAATGTGGTCCTTACCTTGGAAAATAAAATCCTAGGCAGATAACAGTGACCTAAATTGAGGTAAGTTATTAATGCCATAAGCTATTAAGTTGGTTTTTAGACTGCAGTTAACCCTTGAACAACACAAGGATTAGAGGTGCTGACCCCCTGCATAATCAAGAATCCTTGCATAATTTTGACTCCCCTAAAACTTAACTGCTAATAGCTTTGTGTTGACCAGAAGCCCTAACAAGACATAGTCAGTTAACACAGTCGGTTAATGCCGATCTTGTATGTTATATGTATCATATACCATAGTCTTACAATAAAGTAAGCTAGAGAAAAGGTAACATTATTAAGAAAACCACAGGAAAGAGAAAACACCTTTTCAGTACTTTATTGTAGCCATGAGGAAAAAAATCCATGGATCAGTGGACCCACGCAGTTCAAACCTGTGCTGCTGAAGGGTCAGTTGTACAATATTATTTTCAACATGCTTACCATGCTTTCATCCCAAAGAAATTTCTGCTGCCAGGGACTAGTATTGTGTTAAGCTATAATTCAGAGATATGTAGGTTAATAAATTTTCTTTAGAAGAAAAACAAATTTATGCAAGAAAATGTCCATTTTAATAGAAAGTGAATAAGTATTCTATGTAGAGATATCCTCTACATATTTTAATTAAATTTTTTTTTTCTTTTGGTGAAGTGTTACCAGGAGAAAAATGGACATTCTGGAAAGAATCCACATGAGCAAGTTCCACATATGGTTACCAAGCTAAAATTCCCTTCTGTATTTATGGCACAAGAAAAGCAGCATGATTCTCTGAAACTTTCCCTTGGAATGCATGAAATCCTTGGTTTATTGGCACGAGACAATGATGAGATGAGTAGGTGTTTAGATTGAGGCTGATACACAGCCGGGCTGACCAGCTCCTTCACTAGGTAGACCAAGGTCTTCTCATTCTCAGATTAAATACTAAGGAAGTACCCAAGGCCAGAATTATTTGAAATAAGGGGAGAGTTGGTACCATTGATGAGTTTATGACTTAAGTTAATGAAACCAAACTCTGAAACACAGCAATCAAAAACTGAGAATCTAAAATAGGAAAGGTTGAATGGTATGGAACCCCAGCGAAGCCTTGACCAACACAGTATTTGGAAACAGATGGCATAAAAGATTAAAAATATCTGGCACAAACGGGATTAATTAAGAATGGCAGGGGCCAGCTGAATGCAGAACATGTGGGCAGATATGGAGTTAAGCTGAGTTTATAAAGCTAAGGGAGTCCAAATTATTTCAGAGTGTATATGCATGAGCCCTACCTTAGAAATATGTTCTGTTGGGACACCTGGGTGGCTCAGTTGGTTAAGCGGCTGCCTTTGGCTCAGGTCATGATCCCAGCGTCCTGGGATCGAGTCCCACATCGGGCTCCTTGCTCGGCAGGGAGCCTGCTTCTCCCTCTGCCTCTGCCTGCCACTCTGTCTGCCTGTGTTCGCTCTCTCTCTCTCTCCCTCTCTTTCTGACAAATAAATAAATTTAAAAAAATTAAAAAAAAAAAGAAATATGTTCTGTAGCCTACATGCAGATCTTAGTGAGTATTAATACGTCAACGGGAACGTTTGTAAAGGTAAATCTAATGGCATATTCCTTATGTTTAGCCTCATTATGGTCCTTACTGTGAATTTCCTAAGAAGAAAATAAAAGTATATAAAACAAAATTGCCATATATATTTGACTATGACTCAAGACTTTTCAAATACGTTTGTAGGCTTCACCTCGTCATCTCATATACTTCTAAAATAAAAAGGCACTGGTCATTATCTGAAAAGTTGTTAATATGCTTTTGCATCTTCTAAAAAAACTTTTCAATCTACAGAACCGAGAAGAACATATTGTAGAGAAAGAAAGCCCTCAAAATCTAAGAGATTGTAAAATAATGGGTTATATTTGCCAGAAGCCTTTTTCTCTTGACACTTCTGTCTTGTTCTGTGACTTGTAAATACTGACAAAGAGCAAGAATAGACACCAGCACCAGGCAGATGTCACTGTTTTTGCATAAGACAGAGGAGCTACACCTGAACTTGAAGCCTTTTATAAACCAAAGAGAAGAAATAACCTATTTTTAGGTCCAACTTGTTCAACTTAATATTCCTATATCATTTTCTTTAACGTTGTTAATTATTAAAATTCTGAATAATTCAGAATTTTGCATAGGAAATTCTGCATAGGAAATTTCCTATGCAATTTCCTGCATAGGAAATTCTTTAGAGATGTCATGGAGCCTGGCTCTGTCACAGAATCAACGGGGTAGGATCCTGGTCTCCGGAGTTAGCATTTATGAACTTCTGGATACTTTTCTGTAAAATAGTTTTGGTTTTGAGGATTAAATGAGATAATATTTAATGGAAGTACATAAGTCACTATACAAATGGAAAGTATTGTTTTGTAAAGTTGTTATTCTTTTCTCACAGAATCATGGCTTGGTTATTCTGAGACCCAACTGGATTTTCTGTTTTACGAAAAACAAAGGGAAAAGCAACATCAACAAACTTTGAATCTTCTCATTGATGAATAAAGAGTTCTGTTATATGTCAAAGGACTTAAACCTAGTCCAGCAATTATCTTTCTCTTTCCCTTTTCCTGAAAGGCAAATCTGCGTGCAAAGTTAACTGCTGACAGTTTCCTGTCCTTGCTACTAACGAGTACTGCAATTAGACGGAGAGCCTTGATCCCTGAAAATAATCCTTTCCTGCAAAAAGACACCATAAACTTTGGCTATAAAATAAACATCTTTTGTTTCATCTGGATAATAAAAGGGAACATTCACATTCTCATACCTTTTTGAGCAGAAAAACTTTGAAATGCTTCAAGTCAAATGTTTAAAATACAAAGGGAGAATGGCATAAAATATTTAGACTATATGTGATAGATAGGGGATTAAGTTAATTTATACAAGGTCCCTTTAAGTTAAAAAGAAGACAGTCCAAAATAAAAGTAGTCAAACGACATAATCAGTTCCTAGAAGTGAAAATGCAAATGATTAATAAACATATGAAATTTAAAAAGCCCAGTGATGTATGGTTGCCTCTGACGAATAGTCCACAATTAAAAAGATTGATAACTTGCAATGCTAATAAAAATAGAAAAGAACAAACATGCTCCTGTATTACTAGCTGGGAATACAAATGATTGTACTCTTTTCAGATAGCATCTATGAATGGTAGTAATTCTAAATACTGTGTCAGAAAGGATGGTTGTCCATCTTAATTCATTTATTTATACAACAAGTATTTATTGCATATGCCTACCTGTTTCCAGGAATGCAGAAATAATAAGATAGAAATAAATCTTTGCTTCCATGAGGAAGGGATTCACAGTTTATTGGGAAAGAGACAAACAGGAGGCATAACAAAGAAGTCAATTGCATAGTATATAAGGAAATGATATGTGCAACGGGAAAAATCCAGCCCAGTGAGGAAAATCCACAATATTGAGATGGGAATGCGGACTGCCATTTTATTTTTTTTATTCTTTTTAAAAATACTATTTATTTATTTGCCAGAGAGAAAGAATACAAGCAGAGGAAGCTACAGGCAGAGGGAGAAGTAGGCTCCCTATTGAGCAAGGAGCTGGATGTGGATCTTGATCCCAGGGTTCTGGGATCATGACCTGAGCCAAAGGCAGATGCTTAACCAATTGAGCCACCCAGGCGCCCTGGACTGCAGTTGTAAATAGCGGGTCTGTGTAGGTCAGACTGAGATCAGACTGAGAAAGCAAAGTTTGAGCAAAGACTAAAAGGAAGCAAGGGAGTTCCTATTCAGATGTTCCCAGGGGAAGAAAGTTCCAGGCATAGGGAGGAGAGGGTGTAAATATAAATACATGTTAATAGATTTAAGGGAAAAAAAGAGAAGTGATTGAATACAAATATAAAAAGGCAAACTGGTAAAAGGGTGTTACCAGGGCTGGAGGGTGGAGGGATAAGAGAGATGTTGTTCATGGGTACTAACTTGCAACTTATAGTTAAATCAGTCCTGGAGATTTAATGCACAGTGCAGTACAATAGATCATATTATATTATAAACATTGAACTTGCTAAGACACTAGATCTTAATTATTTCCACCACAAAAAAGAAATGATAATTACATGATGTGAAAGAGCTGTTAGCTAACACTTCAGTGAAAATCATATTGCAATATATAAAGGTATCAGATCAAGATGTTATATACTTTAATATGACACCACATTATATGTCAAATATAATTCAATTAAAACTCTGTCACTTTATTCTGTCTAATCAGATACCTCTCAGAATCTAGTGGTAACTTTGACATCTGACAATATCCTAGATTTTTTTGTATACTCCTTTTACTAGCTCTTCTGACAATATTTCATACTTTACAAGTTTTCTTCATAATTTTTTTTTTGAGGGTTAACATACTTTTAAGTGTAGAATTGGATGAGTTTTAAAATACAGATGCAGGAGTGCCTGGGTGGCTCAGTTGGTTAAGCAACTGCCTTCAGCTCAGGTCATGATATCAGAGTCCCAGGATTGAGTCCTACATCAGGCTCCCAGCTCCACAGGGAGTCTGTTTCTTCCTCTGACTTTCTCTCTCTCTCTCTCTCTATCTCTATCTCTATCTCTATCTCTATCTCTATCTCTCTTTCAAATAAATACATAAAATCTTTAAAAAATAAAATAAAATAAAATGTGGACGCATTCATGTAACTACCACTGTTTTCCAGAGTGACTGCCCAGTTTACATTGCCGCCAACAGTGTAGGAGGGCTCCCCTTTCTCCACATCCTCACCGGCATCTGTTATTTCCCTAGTTGTTAATTTTAGCCATTCTGACCTGTGTGAGGTGGTCTCTCACTGTGGTTTTGATTTGTATTTCCCTGATGCTGAGTGATGTTGAGCATTTTTTCATGTGTCTATTGGCCATTTTCTTCTTTGCAGAAATATCTGTTCATGTCTTCTGCCCATTTCTTGCCTGGATTTTTTTTGTCTTTTGGGTGTTGAGTTTGTTAAGTTCTCTATAGATTTTGGATACTAGCCCTTTAACTGATTAGACATGGGCAAATATCTCCTCCCATTCCTATTTTGTAGGTTGCTTTTCAGTTTTGTTGGCTGTTTCCTTTTCTGTGCAAAACATTTTATCTTGATGAAGTCCCAATGGTTCATTTTTGCTTTTGTTTCTCTTGCCTTTGGAGATGAGTCTAGCAAAAAGTTGCTGTGACTGAGGTCCCAGACATTGCGCCTGTGTTCTCCTCACCTACTTTTTAGAAAAAAATTTTAAAGACTTAATTTTTAAAGAGCAAGTTTGGTCTTAAAACAAAATTAAGAGGAATTTACAGTGATTTCCCATTTATCTCCCAGGCAATTTTGAGACATCTTCAGCCCTGACACAATATAGTAATATCTCAAGAGCCCCTAAGCATTAAAAGAAAATAAGTAAAATCACATTTTACATAACTGGAGACAGAGGCCTCTTGTTAGTGTTCATCATTATAATTCCATACTTTTAAATATGCTGTGTACGTCTGTCATTGCTAGATTGGGTTTCTGATTTATTCAGGCAAGAACTGAGTGACCATAGGAGTGAGGTGACCCTGAGAGGGTTGCTAGAGGGAGGCAGGCGGGGGGAGGGGCAGTTAGGTGATGGGCATTAAGGAGAGCACTTGAAGTAATGAGCACTGGGTATGGTCTGCAACTGATGAATCAGTTACCTCTGAAACTAGTAATACAGTATATGTTAATTAAGTTTAATTTAAATAAAAAATTATTTTAAAAAGTAAGTGGCAGAAGCAGTTTGCTTTGGTGGGGTTCTGGCATCCCCCGAGTCACGCAGGGGCTACAGGGGGCTGAGGCATGAGGAGCTGAGCCGTTGGTGGCAGGGCCCACCATGAAACTAGTCCCTGCCAAGAATGTTGCCCCAACATCCAGAATGCACCAGTCTCCTGGGCAGGCTGATTGGTGCCAGCAGTGTAGCCCGACTCAAACCCACCGGGGAAATGAATTTTGAAGGAGAGTGTCAGGACCTGGAGAAGCTTGACTTCCTAAAGTGACAGACAGATTGGAAATCTGCAGAAAGAAACTGCTCCCTTTCTAGACAAGCTTCTCTTTCTTTTTTAAACTTAAATAACTCCAAGCTGTTTGATGGAGAAAAATTGGCGAAAGTCCAGAAACCAGCACAGAACAGAAACGAGAGCCGAAGAGCCATGCTTCCGACAGACATCTGGTTCAGAAGGAGCCCCACGCACAGCCCAGGGGGCACATTCAGCTCCCCTGGGACGGTGTCACGTTTAACTGATGGCTCTTGTTGCTGACCCTGTGGGTGGCAGGAAGGAAGAGGAGTGACCGTGGTATTCACCGAAGGACCAGCATGTCCTCCTGCCCGCCCAGAAGTTGAATTCTTAGACGGCTTGACCACGGACTTGTGTGGTGCAGGAGGGGATTTCCACTTTCAAAAATAGTCTGACTTCAGTTAAGGTTGAGATCGCGTTTTTGGGAAGTTTGTTATATTTAGAAGCTTTCTTTCACCCTCATGGCTTTTCAAGTCCATCTGCAACATGGTGCAGTACTCTCAATTTTTCTGGCCTCATTTACCTGGGGGTTCCATTTGGGACCTAGGCTTTTTCTTAAAAATGTATGAAACCACCATTGCATTGACAAAAATATACTTTTTTTTTTTTTTAAGGATTTTATTTATTTACCAGAGAGAGAGCGCAAGCCGAGAAAACGGCAGACAGAGGGAGAAGCAGGCTCCCTGCTGAGCAAGGAACCCCATGCCATACTTGATCCCAGGACCCTGGGATCATGACCTGAGCTGAAGGCAGACTCTTAATCATCTGAGCCTCCCAGGCGTCCTGAGAAAAATATTTTTTAACCAAAAAGCTGAAAGTGGGGGCACCTGGTTGGCTCAGTGAGTTAAAGCCTCTGCCTTCAGCTCAGGTCATGATCCCAGGGTCCTGGGATGAAGCGGCGGGCTCTCTGCTCAGCAGGGAGCCTATTTCCCTTCCTCTCTCTCTGCCTGCCTCTCTGCCCACTTGTGATCTGTCTGTCAAATAAATAAATAAAATCTTTAAAAAAAAAAAAGCTGAAAGTGGTGAAATGATAAGGGACTTTCTTCTTCTTCTTCTTCTTTTAGGCTTCTCTGTACTTTTCAAATCTATATTGTGGTTTTCACCAAGGAGATGTCCCAGATCTGGGCAGTGGTTTCTCAGAGGGCTCTCACTCGTGGGGCTGTGCTTTTCCTGCACTTTTCTGGGAGCCCTGAAGGCTCAGTCTTGAACCCACAAACCACAGGAATCTCTGTGGAACCTAGAAGATCCCTTACACATAATGCAAAAGTAGAGTCAAGAAAAAATAAATTCCAGAATGAGTGTTTTTGCTGAAGAACTAAAAATAAGCATTATTTTTAAAAAGCAAAGCAAAAAACATCCCTTTAAAATGCAATAACCCGGGGTTCCTGGGTGGCTCAGTGGGTTAAAGGCTCTCTGCCTTCCGCTCAGGTCATGATCTCAGGGTCCTGGGATGGAGCCCCACATCAGGCTCTGCTCAGCGGGGAGCCTGCTTCCTCCTCCCTCTCTCTGCCTGCCTCTCTGCCTACTTGTGATCTCTGTCTGTCAAATAAATAAATAAAATCTTAAAAAAAATGCAATAACCCTATAAGGAAAGGTTGGGTTTCAGAGATGGGCTTTTCATAGAGGCTCAGATGACAGCTAAGGCATCCTTTGGCAGGCGCTCTCCCATGTGTTCTGGTTACTCAGCAAGGTGAGAGGTAGAGACATTATGTATGGCTGTTTTTGGCTTGAGGGAGGCACATGGTCTGCTCAATCCAGTGTCCATTATTTTTCCTATCCTCCCTGTAAATGACTCTCTGTGCAAACTATAATGTGATGTGCCTCCAGCGGCCCCAACATGGAGCTGGTGGGACAAGACCAGGATGAGGAGGAGAAAGCTCTTTCTTTTTACACCCTAAACAATTCATAGAAGCTGATGGTTCCCACTCACCTCTTGCCTCTGCCTTGGAGCAATGATGCCAATCTCTGGTTGGGGGTTAGAGTTTTTCAGCAAATATTTTAAGATATCTACTTTACCTAAACACTATCAATTTGAAATGCCCAATTCCTTCAATTTTGGCCCCCACTCCCCTCACCAAGTTTCTAGAAATTGTTTTATAACAAGGCTTTCTCTCCTTTTTTTCTCAACTTAACTAATCATTTCTAGCACAAACAAGAACATTCCCAGCAGGCAGCCTTTCTGAGTAAATAGACTATTCTCCCTAACTCCCCAAGGATGGCCTTTGGGAACCATGGGTAGTGAGGCAGCAAATCCTGCCAATCTTTCATGACTCTGGCCATTTGGGGCTGCTCTTAGACCCTGGTGCCTCTCACCCTGAGGACATTTTCCTTACATCTATCCTATTCCTTTGTAAGGTACACTCCAAGAGGCATACAGCTGATCTATCGATGAGCTTCTGGGAGTACGAGAAAGGGAATTTAGGTACATTTTCATGAAGCCTTGTAAGCACCCCCCCGAACTCCCAACCCCACTTTTTGACTCTTATGGCTTCACAGTAGCTCACACGTGCCAGGGAACTAGAGGGTCAGAAGAAAGTGAGGTTTTGGTTGCTGGAGGACCTCTTGGTCCAAAGCTGGTCCTGGTCTGAGGGTGGTGACAGCTTCCTGAACTGAGGTCAGGAGCAAAGGAGAACTATAAAGCTCAGAGCTGACTTTCTCTCTGACGCTAGAATCCCATCCCACCCCCATTTTTTTTTTTCCAGTCCTACCACTTTATTCTGAGCTGGGCACAGATGTACGTACATAAGTATATATATATGAATTTAGAGTGCTGCCTAAGATGTCAGCAAAACTCCTTGCACATAAGAGGCGATCAGTGACTATTTCTGGAGTATAAGTAGCAAATGGGCTTGAAGGGAAGAAAATGGGAGCAGTCCTGGGAAAGAAACACATGACCTAGAAGCTGATGGAAAAACCTCAGTGGGCAGATGGTTGAGGGAGTACTCAGGACAGGATGGCAGGATAAAGAGCCAGGATTCAGTGGAAAGAGTAAAGGCAGAGCCAATTCTGCTGATGTTACCAACACGTAGACTTGGCAAATCATATCACCTTTCCAGGACTCAGTTTCCTATTTCGCAAATTGAGGAAATGACATGCATTGGATTAAATGCTTTCTCTGCAAGTTACCTTACAGCTTGACATTTTAGCGAAATGAATTTCTCATTCACCACACCACACTAATAGAGAAAGGTTGGAGGTCCTGCTAAGGGAATAGTGACCACGTTTGATGAATGGTCAGTATGAAGAACAGACAGCACTGAGGTTTTGGTCTGTGAAGAGCAGTATAGAGGGGTGAGTGAGAGTGGGCTTGGGTTCCATTTCTGCTCTGCTGTGGACTAGCTGTATCATCCATGGCTGTGATAGCCCCCCTCGGAGGCTTTCTCAACTTAAAACATAAACATAAAATCCAGATAATACCAAGACTTGTTTTATTGGTACCTATGGAAATGGTGAGGACCATCTGGCATAATGAAAATGCAGATCGTGACTCAGTGCCTGGCACATGGCCGAGAACTGTTGGCTGCTGTTATGAAGTATATGAGGATGGGATCACAGGAGACAGAAAGGCAGGAGTGCTTGGGAGACTTTGGGAGATGCTGTGGCTTAGGAAAATCCCCACTGGATGTAGGCTCCAGACAATGAGGTACTTAATATAAATAACTGTCCAATAGGGATCCCGAAGGCCAATGGCCTGTATTCCGTAATACCGATCCTAGCTTAACTTAAAATGTTCATATTTTGCTCATTCTGGATTTTTTGCCTTAGTTTCTATTTTCAAAACTACTATGGGGCGCCTGGGTGGCTCAGTCAGTTAAGTGTCCACCTTCAGCTCAGGTCATGATCTTAGGGTCCTGGGATTGAGTCCCACGTTGGGCTCCCTGCTCAGCGGGGCGTCTGCTTCTCCCTCTCCCTCTGCCTCTCCCCCTGCTAGCACGCCTTTGCATGTGCTCTCTCTCTCTCTCCCTCTCAAATAAATAAATAAATAAAATTTTTAAAAAATTGTTTTAAAAGATATTATAGTAAAACATCTATCTTGGTGACTGAGTTTTGGGCTGCCCCCTTTACATTCTGCAGTCAAGGTGAGTGTTTGTCTCACCTTAGTCCCAGCACTACTCAAAGCAAGGTTGAAGCTTGTTTAGTCCTAAAGGGTAGTAATTTGGTACAGAAGGTTGAAGGGGTGCAGGATATGCCACTCCAAAATATGCCACTTAAACATCAAAATTATTTTGAGCTGAAGACATTTGAATTCCTGAAATCCCTTATCTTCCTAAAAGCAGAGCCCCCCACAGAGAACTCAATTGACATAAATCCTCTCCCTGGAAGCAACTCTACTCTTCTCTTCTGGGAGCCCGGAAATCGGCACCACACCCAAGACAGACGTCATCCAAATGATCATATCTCCCATCTATTCTCCTAAGGGCCCATTTATCTTTCCAAAAAGTCATTTGTTTTTTCCATAAGTGCCTTTCTTCTCCCCCCGCCTTTCTTCTACCAGGTTAGATACATAGGTTAGATACATAGGCCCCACGTTCTAACCACGCCTTTGAGTCACTCATCACTGAGGGCTCCCAAGTGTGATACATGTGTTAATAAGCTTCTGTTTGTTTTTCTCTTCTTAACCTGTCTTTTGTCAGTTCAGTTTATAGTGCCCCCAGAGAACCTAAGGTAAAAGGAAAAAAATTCCTTTTTTTCTTCCTGAGAAGACTCAAATCTATCTAAATGATCACAACAGCAAGAAGAGAAGGAAATGTACCTGTTTTGTTTTATTTTGTTTTACTGACTATGAAAGGGAGTGAGAAAATAAAAACTGATGTGTCTCTCCTATTTGTCACCCATCTTCCATAAGGACAGTGTCTAGGCCCCTTAGGGCAGAGGAAGAAAAAAATAACAAGAACACCATTAACCTAAGTCTTTCTTTGGAATGCCAGGGGTGAGAAGGCTCCAGAGGAGTTTTCTAACTTGGAGAAGAAAAAATGGACTGCTGTATAGGCCTTGAGTGGGAGGGCGAAAGCAGAAGTTCAGCTAACTTCACAGCTAATTGGCCGAGGATGGTTCTCTGAAGAAGGAGGAATTGTTCTTGTGGATTAGCAGCTATTGGGCAATTTGGATTTTATCAGGATGGACAGAGAAGGGCTATTATGATGGGCAAAAGTGGGTGTGGAGGAATAGCTACAAAGGGCAAGGACAGGTGAAGGCCCTTGTGGGTGAGCTCAGGTCTTCAGGTTCCCTCGAAGGTCTGTCCTGGGCATCCACAGGTAGGAGGTCTAGTGGGCCTGTGCAGGTACTTCCAAGATTTCACTGGGTCTCTCATTATTACTTTGTAGCTGGTGGGCTCAGTGGGGGAGGGAATGGATAACTTGAAGTATCTTGGAAAATTCCAGTTTCCTTTGGCTACAACAGGCTCTTTCTTATCTGTTCTTGGGAGATACAAGAGCACCATTCCCAGCTAAAATGACAGACAATATGGTCAACAATCCATTCACTATCACCTACTCTCAAGCCTCCTATTAGCGCATGAGGCTGCTCACAGGAGTGCTGCTCCAAAGAGATTAGGGGGTAAATTCAGACATCTTAGTGACTAACCCAGTATGAGCAATGTTTTGTTTGCTATCTCTGACATTTCATATGGCACAGAAAGAGAGTCCTTATAAACAGGTTTTATACATATTACCTGGTTTTTGTTTTTACTCCTATACTGGGGGTAAGGCAACAATTTTTAACCCTTCCTTTTATGGATGAAAAGCTACCACGTAAAATGGTTAAGTGGCTTGCCCAATATTAGTCAGCTGGTTAATGAGAATATAGGAGACCGAGTTTCCAAATTCTCATTCTTCATTTATTTCTAGGAGACCACACAGTGGAAGAATTTTCAGGTAGGGACATCTTTCTCTGATCCTATAAAAGCTCTCTTTCTTTTAAACTTCATTATGGTCTTTTTGGTGAGAAGGTTGGCTGTCCTCTCCAAAGCTGGCTAGGAAAAGACCAGTAACCTGAGCTCACCAACTTTCCTCGGGTGCCAAAGCCCACCAAAGCTTTCTAAAGCCTTCCCTCTTATTTTTTCTAAGCCTTCCCTCTTATTTTTGTTCCAGGAAAGTATAAGCATCTGTTATAGCACTACTGGCTACCATAAATTTCTGGTTGGCCTCTGTGGTCTAATCCTGGTTCTTTTCTCTATCAGAGGGGAAATGCAGTGCAAAAAAAAAATCCCCAATGTGTCCCAGATAGCTTGTAAATTTATTCAAGAAAAAGATAAAATATTGTCCTGATGCCAGGGACATCATCATCATTATTATCGTCATTATCATAAGGTGCTACAATTTCAAGAAAGATACTGACTATCTGATTACAGGGATCTTCACGTAAAGGGAGGAGACAGACTTAACCAATAAACAATCTCTACATTGTGTGATTGCTGAAGAATGAACCAGGTTCAAAGCACTATGGGAGCAGAGAGAAAGAGATGCCTCAGTCTCCCCAGTGATGTGATAAGAAGAAATTCCCCAAATAGAGAACCTCTCATCATAAGACTGAGGCCACCTGTGAGTGTGTGTGTGTGTGTGTGTGTGTGTGTGTGTGTGTGTGTAGGGGTGTTAGAGTGGGGTAGAGACATTTGGAAGGAGGTTCATTATATGTAAATAAATCCTACTTAATATTTTAGAATTATGTTTGGGGCTAAAGGATCACTCCCAGTTCTGTGGCCAGGATTGACCAGAGAATTAAGTAATTGAATAAGAAATTCAGTGACAATTTTACTTCGTTTATGTTCCTGGGGCAATGCCCTGATCTGCTTTATAATCATAACATTGCCCAAATACAATTTACTGAATGCCTACTATATGTCAAATATTCTGGGCACTAGGGCAGTGTCAGTGAACAAAACAGAAGAATGAGACTTATTTTAGTGGTATATATTGAATATTCTTCTCAAATGATACCTGTTTTCCTTGGACAGTGGTTCCCAACCTCTGCCCCTTAGAATCACAGGGGACCTTTTAAAAAATTCCAAAGCTTGGCCCAACTTAGACCAAATTCAGGTGATTCTCATGTGAAGGAGGGTTGAAAACCACAGCCCTAGAAATTCTCATGTACTTCCCTAGGGAGGCAGGTCATTCTTTCCCCACCTCCCACCAACCTTCTGCAGGTCATTTATGTAATTAGCAGATGAGGAAATCGAGATTCAAAGACTCAAAATGATATTGCCAAGGTAAATGCCACATCTAGAGTCACAGGGCCAGAACTTGAATCCCAGTCTTCTGATTTCATCTAGTCTGCTCACCACAAGGTTGACAGAATTGAGAAAACAGCAGCTGTCTTTGTTGCTTACAGCAAGGATCCTAGGAGCTCCCCAGGGCAGTGAGGAGATTGTCTGCAAGCTGCTGGTCACTTCTCCTCATGCACTGAAGATTTTAGCACCTAAGCCGATCTTTATTCTGAGGAATGAATATCCAGAGGCCCATTCAACATAGGGCCTGGTGGACAGGCTCTCTCCTATCACCTTTTCATAGCTTTCTCCTGCATTCCACTCCAGCTATCCACTCCCATTGCCTCCCCCTGCACATCACCTCTATTTCTAGTTCAAACAAGAAATTCTCCAAGAAGAAAACCTTGTCCTTTCGGATGCAGGTCCTAGTTTGCCCCTTCAATAGCTCTCAATCTCATCAGCCATGCACAGGTCACCAACGCACTCTTCACTCTCCTCTTTCAGCACCCTCCTTCTGTCATACCCCTTCATGCCCAATTTAGAACTTGTCCTTTTCATCACTGTGAGGCAAATACTTATAACTACCATGCCTACCACTCCAAAAATTCTCTTTCGAGCACCAGCCTTCACACTTGCTGTTGTCTGGGTCTGGTAACCTCTTCTTACACCATTTTGTCTGAGTCCTTTAGGGCTCAGTTTAACTACTGTAAGAGATCCTCCCAGACTCCTCAGGCTAATAGAGGGACCCCCTTGTTATACCATTCCTTCCCAATCCTTGTAAGTTGCATTTCTGCATTTATATGTGTAAAGCTTTTTTCCATGTATGTCTCCCCACCAGGCAAGGGCATGGGCTCTCTATTTTGATTATTGTGACATCACTTTCTGTTGACACACATTTTGGCACATAACAGGTACATGAATGAATGGATGGATGGATGGATGGATGGATGGATGGATTAATAGCCCCCAATTCACATAGGGTTATTTGGTGGCACACCCACAAGTTACACATCTGTTTATGGTTTGATCTCTGAGATGATTTTTCCACTGCAGTCAAATTTCACAGTTGAACTCTCAAGGTACCCATTTGTAAGACCCTGCTGCTCAGGACTCCATGAGAGGCAGAGTTTGCCCAGTGGTGAATCCTAAAGCTCCACGATTGAAGATCCTATCTAATGCGGTTGTCCATGCCTCATGGGGTTGTGAACCCCAGAGGTCATAGTTCATTATGGACAGAGTGAAGGACAGTACAGAGTAAGCCACCAGCTGCTGGTTCTAATGTCAGCTCTAAGAGTTGGCATCTCCAGTTCTTTCCTAGACCAGGCCAAAGGGATTATGCTTAATATGCAATTTCCCTAATTCTGTTTCAAATGATCTTCTTGAACATAAATTTAAAACTTTGTTCACATAAAACATTAGTTCACATAGAAGGACTTTTTAAATTCTGAACATGCTCAACTCTTCCCTACAAAGATCACTTTCTGGCAGGGCTTCTCCAGGTTTTATATATATGACCTCTTCAGAGAACCATTTTTTTTTCCCATGGGAGATTATTTCAGGTCCCTCAGAAATCTCAAACTTGTGTTGTTTCCTTTAATATTTACTTAGGTCCCGACTGAGAAGACTGAAATAGGAACCAGAAGAATGGAATAAGGCATCTTACTTTAACTGGTTAATTGATTAAGCACAGAGAGGAAGCTGACTATGATCATAGTTTTGTAGAGAGTAAGATACATGACTTGGAAAGTTTGAGGCAATGGCCATCCAAGGTGAGCTAGGGAAGAAAGTCACCCTTTGTTCTCTGGTATCTTCCCCAGGACTGGGCATGACATATGCTTCTGTTACTCATCAGGTGTCCAAATGGAACACATGGCTGGGAGACATGCTGTAAGTACTGTTTTCACCTAGCCTACGTAACCTTGGCTTCCAACCACAAACTGATGTTAATGTTTGAACTTACCCCCCAGACGTCTGACTGAGAATAGGTAGAGCAAAAGTTTGTGTCTGTTGTATTAAAAAAATTCCACAGGTGATTAGGCCAGAGTTGGCTACTTGCCCCCTTCACTAAAACCTCTGAGTAGAAGTCTTTTGGTAATTTAGATGGGTGATGTCATGTATTTATTTAATAAGAATCATCTAGGTCTTGCACTTTAAAGGGCCCAGTGTTTCACAAACACACACAAAATAAATTTATTGAGGGACACGTGGGTGCCTCTGTGGCTTGGGATCTGTCATCTGGTGCTGGCCTAGTATTCGACCCATAACTCTAAACATTCTTAACAATGAACCTCATCCAAACCCCATGAAAGCTTTGCAGTGGAAAGTGGGCCTGCTGGACAGCCAGTAACCTGGGGTCTTCTCTGAGGTTGGATCCAACTGAAACCCCATCTGGCATGTGTTTCCTTTAACCTTCTGCCCACCTTCTCCCTTCCCCTTCCCTGAACTAGCTGGAGTATCTTTTGGCCATGCTAACAAATTTTAGTGAAAAGGAATGATTCATTTGAAGTCCATTCTTAGAATCCCTGTTTTGTTTTGATAATGGACCCAGAGAAACCAAGTAGGGGAAGCACTCACCCTGTCTGGGATATTAGTCTTTATTGAACCGTGAATTCCCCTGGACTCAGGCCTAGTGCCGAAATCCCTCATTCTTTACATAAATAAACAAATAAATAAAATCTTTTGGCTGGTACCTAATAAAAACTCATACAGGCAAATCAAGTTTAGCGCATATCTTGGAAACTCCCAGCTTTCAAACTTCAATAAGATAGTCATGGAGTATTCAACCCAATTACGGTATACACATAAAATCCCCTTTTAGTCTAACAAATAACAAACAATGGGGTCTTTTGCTTTTCTCCAGACCCTTTGATTGAGGATTAGTGGCTAAGAGTGGGATTAGTAGAGAAAAATATTACTAATCTGAACAATTTGGGGGGAAGGGGAGGAAAACGTCATGATGTATCAAAATATCCTAAAGCAAAACAAAACAAAAAACTAGGCTGAAAATGATCTTTGGCAAAGGGATTTGCCTCTTTTGGCTCCCGTGGTTATTTCAAAAAGCAAAAGAGGGGGAAAGGTGGGTGTCCTATCCCTGCTCTGGCCATATGGTTTTAGTTTTATTTGGATCAGTTTGGACAGAAACATCCAAAAGGAGAGACTGATCAACTTCCCAGCTTTCAAATAATGCCAAACTAGAATCTGTCCCCACTCTATTTTGGTCCCAAAGCCAAAATCATGAACTGAAAAATCCCCAACGGATAGAATGCATTTCTAGTGGCGTACATTTTATATTTAGAGTTTGGAAATTCTCGTCTAATGTGACAGAGGTACGGATTAAGATCTTTGGAGCCCTTTTATTTTTCTTCAAAAGCATTTAATGGAGAGGTTCTCAATTGCGGGTGATTTTATTCCCCTCATGAGGCATTTGGCAAGGTCTGGAAACATTTTTGGTTGTCATAGAATGGGGATGGGGAGGTGGGGGTGGGGATGAGAAGGAGGTTCTCTCCAGTGGGGAGAGAGAAGATGCTTACTAAAATCCTACAGTGCTAAGAACAGCACTCAGCAGGGAGACAGTGAATAACAATAGCTATTATTTATTGAGTGTTGCCTGTGTTCCAGATGCCATGCACATTAATTTTTTAAGTTAATAGACTTTATTTTTTAAAGTGGTTTTATGTTTACAGAAAACTTGAGCAGAAATTATGGAGCGTTCCCATATGCTTCCTCACCTGTCCCTTTGTTTCCTATATTATTAGCATCCTCCATTACTGTGGTATGTTTGTAACAATTGCTGAGCCAATACATTATTATAAACTGAAGTCTACAGTTTATATGAGGGTTCATTCTTTGTGTTGTACATTCTAAGGGATTGCAAATATATAATGACATGTATACACCGTTGTATCATACAGAGTAATAGCACAGCCCTAAAAATCCTCTGTGTTCCCCCTAGTCATCCTTACCTTCCTCCTCCCAAACCTCTGGCAATTATTGATCTTTTTACTCTCTCCATGGTTTTGTCTTTTCTAGAATGTCATGTACTTGGAATCATACAGTATGTAGGCTTTTCAGATTGGCTTCTTACACTTAGCAACGTGTATTTAAGTTTCCTTCATGTCTTTTCATGGCTTGATAACATTTATTTTTAGTGCTAAGTAATATTCCATTGTCCAGATGTGTCACAGTTTGTTTATCCATTCCCTTATTAAAGGACATCTTGGTTGCTTCCATGTTTTAGCAATTATAAATAAAGCTGCTACAAACACCCATTGCATAGGTTTTTGTGTGGATATAATTTTTCAACTCATTTGGGTAAATACCAAGGAGCATGATTACTAGGTTGTTTCATTTTGCAAGAAACTGCCAAACTAACTTCCAGAGTAGCTGTATCATTTTATTCCTACCAGCAATGAATGAGAGTGCTTACTGTTCCATATCCTTAGCAGCATTTGGTATTATTAGTTTTGGGGGATTTTAGCCATTCTAGTAGAAGATAGTAGTATCTTGTTGTTTAATTTGCAACTCCCTGATGACATATAATGTTGAGCATTTTTTCTTATGCTTATATGCTTCTTCTTTGGTGAGGTGTCCAGATGTTTTGGATTAGATTGTTTGTTTTCTTATATTTGAATTTTAGTTGTACTTTGTATATTTTGCTATCAATTTTTTTTAAAGATGAGGGTTTTTTTTTTAATTATTTGACAGACAGAGATCACAAGTAGGCAGAGAGGCAGTCAGAGAGAGAGGAAGGGTAGCAGGCTCACTGCTGAGCAGAGAGCCCAACACGGAACTTGATCCCAGGACCCTGGGATCATGACCTGAACCGAAGGCAGAGGCTTTAACCCGCTGAGCTACCCAGGTGCCTCTTGGATATCAATTTTTTAATGGATATGTGATTTGCAAGTATTTTGTCCCAGTCTATGGATTGTCTTTTTTCATTCTCTTCACAGAGTCTTTCACAGAACAAAAGTTTTAAATTTTAAAGAAGTCCAACTGACCAATGTTTTCTTTCATGAATAATGTTATTGGTACTGTGTCTTAAAAGTCATCACCAAACCCAAAGTCACCTAGATTTTGTCCAGTGTTACCAAATATAGCTTTCAATTCCTCTGTGGTCATCCTTAATACCCAACAGAGCACACACTTGAGAAATGCATTTCACAATCATCTGACCTGATATACACACGTACCATTTTATATTCCAACAGGCAGTACTAAGCGTTTACAACATGTGGGTCATTATATAATTCCACTAAGAACAGAAATGACTTTACCCTGAATGAAGTAGCCTTGTAGTTCAGGATTGGTTTGTAACAGGGTCAGTTTAAATCCACTGTAGGATCATGACTTGCATATACAATAGAATGGTGAACACATTAGTGGGAAAACAAGACTGTCAGGTAGGGCACAATACAGTCCAATTCTCAAAAAGCCTAATTTCTAACTGGGGAGATCCCTCATTCATACTATATAACAAGTTGAAGGGGGATGCTAGGAATATAAATGCTAAAATACTTTGAGGGGTGATTATAAAGTCAGGTGGGATTAATCCTATGTCTTTCAGCAAGAGGTATATTTTTCAATTGTACTGATAAATGAAAAGACTGCTTTTGGATATAGTTCAATTTGATTTCAAAGAGTTTGATTAAGAGAGGGTTAAAATTGATGAGGATATATTAGGCTGACAAAAAAGGAAGCAATTGTCCTTGCTGGACAAATTCGTTAGGATGACCTCAGGGACTGCCTGTGAACCATCTCTAAATGGGAAATGAATTAAAATGAAAAAAAAAAAAAAAAAGGCCACCAAAGAAGAAGAGCTTAAGGGGCAAGACAGAGACAACTTGGCTCCAGGATTCTGTTGTTTCCCTAACATTCCCTGCCTGTTGTCGAGCCAATGGATCTGTTTTATAGCATAAAGGTGTTTTCCCAGCACAAATGAGCAGCAAAGATGCCAAAAAAAAAAAAAAAAGTACAGCTTTAGCCATCAATCCTCACTTTCATTCATTTCTTAAATCTGCTGATTTTTCTGCTTAACTTAATGGGAGGGAAGTTTTTTGATGAAGAACAGGCTGGTGAGAGACTGTGGCAGACAGAAGGTAGAGGGACTGACTTTACAGATCAGGATCCAGTCTGGGCATATCAGCTGCAACCAGCTGAAAGTCGTATGGCCAGACAAGACATTTCAGATACATTAGCTTCATTTCAACCCAATCAGCATTTTTCAGTGTCTATGCTGAGGTCCCACCCTAATCTGGGCTGAAGGGATGATTGGGTGAATAAAGCATGCTTGCACTATGGTGGAACCTGTAGTGTTTATGACCAAGCAATGGGAACATGGGAAACTATGAGAACACAGTGAAGGGCACAGCAATATTGTGATTTATACAAAATATGTATTTCCTCAGTTTGATTCATCCACTATTCCTGGCTCATAGCTCCCAATCCCTTGGAATTTCCTAGAGAGCTTAAAGATATCTTTTGTTATGTTAATGAGGTGAGTTTTGGACAGCATCTAAGGATGGGGTCTGGTTGCCAGTAAAACCAACTGGGATTAGAGTTTTGAAACTCTCAGTCCTGCCCTCAGACTTCCAGGGAGAGAGGAGGACCTGAAAGTTGAGTTCAGTCACCAATAGCCAATGATTTAATCAATCATGCCTCTCTAATGAAGCCTCCATAAAAATCCAAAAGAACAGGGTTCAGAGAGCTTCCAGGTTGACGAACATGTGGAGATTTGGACAAAGTGGCATGCCTGAAGTGGGCATGGAAGCTCTGTGTCTTTTCCCCATTCCCCACTCAATGCATCTTTTTCACTTGACTGCTCCTGAGTTACATCCTTTTATAATAAACTGATCATCTAGTAAGTAAACTGTTTCTTTGAGTTCTGTGAATTGAACTGAGAAGGGGGTTATGAGACTGTCTGATCTACAGCCAGTGGGTCAGAGCTACAGGCATACAACTTGAACTTGTGCTTGAAGTGCAAGGAGTGGGTTGTTGGAATCCCAATCTATAAACCCTCAGTCAGAAGCACAGGTGACGGGGCACCTGGGTGGCTCAGTGGGTTAAAGCCTCTGCCTTCAGCTCGGGTCATGATCCCAGGGTCCTGGGATCGAGCCCCACATCGGGCTCTCTGCTCAGCAGGGAGCCTGCTTCCTCCTCTCTCTCTGCCTGCCTCTGCCTACTTGTGATCTCTGTCTGTCAAATAAATAAATAAAATCTTTAAAAAAAAAAAAAAAGAAGCACAGGTGACAACTTGGATTTGGGACTGACATCTGGAGCGGAGGAGAAAGCAGTCTTAGAGGACTGAACTCTTAAATTGTGGAATCTGATGTTATCTCTGGGTAGATAGTGTCAGAATTGAGTTGAGTTCTTGGATAACCCACCTGAGTCCAAGAATTGCTTGGTATTGTGTGGGGAGCTCTCCCAGTCCATTGGAATTGGGTCCAAGAAACTAATTTAGGCACACAACCAAGCTTCCAACGCTTCCAACCCTTGAGGGAAGACTTCTTAGTGGACAGTAATATTGAATGTTCATAAAGGGCACTCTAATAATAAAAACAGCTGAGCTTCTATTTATTTATAGTAAAATAAAATGGAAATAGAAAATTCCCTCTTACTGAAAAGAGTAAGACTATTGAGGTGGAGGGAGATTTTGAAGAAGTTAGAGAACTTACGGTGTTAACCAAAATTCAGTTGAGTAACTCTGAAGATCTAACTGGCTTTTTTAAAATTTAAATTCAATTAGCCGACATATAGTACATCATTTGTTTTTGATGTAGTGTTCAATGATTCATTAGTTACATATAACACCCAGTGCTCGTCATATCATGTGCCTTCCTTAATGCCCATCACCCAGTTACCCCATCGCACCACCCACCTCTCCTCTAGCAACCCTCAGTTTGTTTCCTAGAGTCAAGAATCTCTCACGGTTTGTCTCCCTCTGATTTCTTCCCATTCAGTTTTCCCTTCCTTCTCCTATGATCCACTGTGCTATTCCTTATATTCCACATCTGAGTAAAATCATATGACAGCTGTCTTTCTCTGATTGATTTCTTTCACTCAGCTTAATCCCCTCCAGTTCCATCCAAGTTGATGTAAATGGTAGGTATTCATCCTTTCTGTGGCTGAGTAATATTCCGTTGTATATATGAACCACATCTTTTTCATCCATTCATCTGTTGAAGGACATTTCAGTGCCTTCCACAGTTTGGCTATCATGGACATTGCTGCTATGAACATTGGGGCACACGTGCCCCCTCTTTTCACTACATCTGTATCTTTAGGCTAAATACCTAGTAGTGCAATTACTGAGTCATAGAGTATCTTTATTTTTAACTCCTTGAGGAACCTCCATATTGTTTTCCAGAGTGGCTGTACCAGCTTACATTCCCACCAACAGTAAGAGGATTCCCCTTTCTCTATATCCTCTCCAACATTTATTGTTCCTTGTCTTATTAATTTTAGCCATTTCTGACTGGTGTGAGGTGGTATCTCATTGTGGTTGTGATTTTTATTTCCCTGATGGCAAGTGATGTGGAGCATTTTTTCATGTGTCTGCTGGCCATTTTTATGTCTTCTTTGGAGAAATGTCTGTTCATGTCTTTTGCCATTTCTAATTGGCTTTATTCAATGATTCATAAGTCAGAAAGCATCCCATCTAGCAGACAGAACCTAGCTTTGAGGAGCTGTACAAAATGGCAGAAAGGGGGTAGGACAAAAGTCATTATTAAGAGAAAAGAGAACTGTTTTAGGCAAGGTCACTTTCCTTTGGGGGAAGGGCAGGGGGGTCTATCACGCAGATAATTTCACTGGTGCTGATCAGGAAATTCCAGATTGACTGGTGAAAGGTCACATTTCTGCAGTTAATCATGGAAGCAAGTTATTTTATTTTGAACCCGTGGTTGGTTGGTTGGTTTTAACAATTCTCCCCTTTTGATCAGACTGTCAGCCTGATTGTGAGATGTGGTCAAAACTTCAGTCATTTGCACTAGTCTAAGCTACCACTCTGTAGTTGTCACGGCTTTTACTGATCCGTTGTGATATTTACAGGTCATGATATGTATTGCTGAATCTCTATGACATTCATAGGTCATGATTTCCAGTTCACAGTTTTGCCATCTATCATTTTCTGCATTCCTTTTCTGGTGTTCCAGTCTTAGGAAGATCATTTGCTCAATAGCTAGTGGCTGCAGACATTCATTTAATGCCTTTGAGAGAATATAATGCCCCAGGCAGATTACTGTGACTACAACAAGCAGGGTAATGCATGATGTTTGGAGTGGATTTCAAAGCTATGGTCCCCAAGGCCCAAACAAACCAAAATCAAATAAGTCACAGAAAAGACTCCATGGAAGGAGTTGCCTTTTTAAACCAGGTGGCTTGCCCAGTGATTTTATGTAACTGACTTTCAACTTTCCCAGACATTTAAGCCAGGCTTAGCGGGTAGCGCTGGCCATAGCATAGACAACTCCTTGGTCAGTTACCAGATAATCAGGAGCTATTCTATAATTATCAAGAACTTTGGCCAGTGAGTCTAAGGATTTTTGCTGGACAGCTAACACTTTTGTAGCAGATTCTGCAATATTTCTGTGAGTTAAGGAGAGATTTTTTTTGGTCATAGCCTCCTTTGCACTTACTCCTGTCCAGGGAACCAGGGACTTGTAAAAGGAAGTGGATTATGAATCATGAAAATGATGTAAATTCAGGGCAGTCGACTAATGGGGTGTCTTTGTTTGTGATATGTCAGGGGCACAGTTAGGTAAGCTAAGGGGCATTGCCCAGCTACATGCCAAGTATTGAAGAGAATGATACCCACCACAGACCAAAAAAAAAGCCTGTTAAGACATCAACTATTCTTATTAAGGTAGTACTGTTAATAAATTAATTCACAAGGCTTGTTGCATTCATTTGCCTACTCAAGCCAAGGGTCAGTTAGGTTTTCTCCTGGCCTGAAATTTAAAAAAAAAAAAAAAAGTGTTCTAAATTTCAAAGGTTACCCCCTCAGCAATGAGCAAGGAGATACTGAAGGTGACATTATTTTTCCAGGCCATTGCCAGAGTAAAGGAAATAAAAGGAAGAAGAAAGGGTTTCATGATTGAAGTGTGAAGTTCAGATCTGGTGTCCTGGGAGTTGTGTACCTTGATCCCAGCTACTTTTCTCACAATACGCCAATTTGAATTGGAGGTCTCCAGCATTCACACAGGATCTTGTGTCATATGGAGCCTTCTTTAGCTGGGAGATGTACATTCAACATTCAAGTCTCTAAAGCAGTGAGAAGAACCTGGGTTTGCCCCTTCGGAGAAGATTCAGGAGCAATCTTTAATTCTTAGTGATTTCAAATCAGAAGGGTGGGACTGGAAACATTAGTTTACTGATTTACTAACAGACGTTTGAGGGAACTAGAAGGATTCAGGATCTACTCCAGTTTACAGGTTTATAACAGAACCTCAAAGATAATTAATGGGATTAGGATCTAATATAGACAAAGGTGCAAACATAATTTTTATCTCCATGATTATCCCCATTCCCACCCTCAAGGATAATTACAGTAGAACCAATTTGCTTGCATTGGACTTGGCCTGATCATTTACATAAGTGCAGTAAAATACTGGTTGACCTTATAAGTTCTTTTTAAAATTGCTTTTCAAGACCCTTATAAGCAAGATAACAGGCCAATTTTTCCAAGGGATTATATTGCTTCCATAAAGTCAACTTTAGATCCTTAAAACTGCCTGATAATATCAGAGTCTATGTGCATCTCTCTCAACTATGACATTACAGTCAAAGTCTTAGTGATATAATCAATATTTCCAGTGGTCTCTTGTTATAAGAACAGATTCTCATTGAACTTATGTATGTAACTATATTTCCATGAAAAGAATATTCAAGAGATTCCAAATTCTGGAGGGATCAGGTAGGGAAGAAAAGTAAATGTTTCACCTTTGTTCACAAATGTTTTACCAAATTGTGGATAGCATAAGAGAAAAGAGAAAAAGGTTTCCAAAAATCTGGAAAAACAAAATATTAAAGAAACAGCAATGTTTTAAATGAGAAGTTGTAAAAATTATAACCAACTTCCTCAATTCATTCAGTCCCATGTAACTGATATTGGTTCCATATGAATCTTGTTTTCCTGTTAGTTCTGGAAATTCTTACCTAGTTCAGTTTTGTGATCTTGAAGTTATCAGAAACCTGTACTTTTCAAAAGTTCTCTCCTTGAATCTCCTGGAAAATTAAGGACTTTGGAATGCCTGGGTGGCTGGTTCAGTTAAGTGTCTGCCTTTGGCTCAGGTCATGATCCCAGGGTCCTGGACTGAGTCTTGCATCAGGCTCCCTGCTTGGCAGGGAGTCTGCCTCTCCCTCTCCCTCTGCAGCTCCCCTTGCTTGTGTTCTTGCTCTACCTTTATCAAATGAGTAAATAAAATATTTAAAAAAAAAGAAAATTAAGTACCTTTGCAGGAACACCTTTGCAAAGGGTCAGAGTAAAACAATAATTGTAAATTACAAAAGACTTTAAAAAAAGGCCACTGTTAGAGATCTAATGAGAGTTCATCATAATGGAATTGACAAAAAAAAAAAAGAGATTATTTCTATAACATACATTTTAAGAAAATAACTAGAATTATGACCAATAACATTTTACTAGGACATATCACACTTCAGGAATTTCCTACAATTTCTACAACACTTATAACGTATTCTTATACAAATACAAAAGAAGGCTTAATATTCTTATTTGACAATGCTTCCCACATGATTTAACATATCATATATACCTATCAGTTTAACACCTCCCTTTTTATAAGAAGAGAAAACAAAGTTTTTAAGATATTCCAGGGAAACATACCGAAGTTATTTCAAGGCCAGAAAGATGTCAATTTCAATTTTGAACGTTTGTCAAAAATAACAGAAGTTTTAAAAACTTGAGTCATAGGTCACTGTAAAATAATTCTTAGTTATCCATTTACCCATCGTGACAACTGAAGACTTCACAGGCAAATATAGGTTACATAGCTCTGAGTAAAACATACGTCCTTTAGTGTAGAGATAACTAGGTTTGCTTACGTTATCAAAGACCTGATAAGGACAACATGAAACAAAGACAATGATTTTTATAAAACACAAGAAATCTTTGCTTTTTCTAATTATGAAGGTAAGTAAAGAAAAACCTTTTGGAATCCTTATTAGCAAGAACAGACCAGTAGTCCAAGAAAATTTTGTCCTTTTAACTGAGAGAAAACCAAATTCTAATTTTGGGCCAGCTTAACTTGTGTAATATTAATACTTATTTACTTAATTATTTCTAGTAGGTTTAATTATATATTAGAATTTTTTTATCCTTAGAAACCTTTAATTTCTACTGAAAACAAAGAACTAAGCAGTTGTGAACTGTTTTAACATTCTTTTTATAATTTCTCATGTGGGTAAATTTCTCAGTGTGGCACAAAACATATTTACTACTAGGGGCGCCTGGGTGGCTCAGTGGGTTAAAGCCTCTGCCTTCGGCTCAGGTCATGATCCCAGGGTCTTGGGATCGAGCCCCGCATCCGGCTCTCTGCTCCGTGGAGAGCCTGCTTCCTCCTCTCTCTCTGCCTATTTGTGATCTCTGTCTGTCAAATAAATAAATAAAATCTTTAAAAAAAAACCATATTTACTACTAGACCTAAATATCTGTAGTTCCCTCTGTAAAAGGAAGCAAAAAAACCCCAAAAGGATAAGAAATTCATCCATTTTATCCATACTTATACATATTTATTTATAAGTATATACTTATATAGTATACTATACTTATTTTATCCATACTTATCCAAGCATATGCTCAGTAATTAATGTTTCAATATTTTACCATATTTAGAAATGATCTGAATACTTAATGACTTTAAGATTTAGGGAAACTATTTAAAAGGTTCATCAAGAAACTTTTTATCCTACTTTCATCTATTTGATTTACTTGTTCTTAGCAATTATGTTTAGAGAGCCCACTAGACTTCTTGACACTTCAGACCAAGTCAGCCATCATCCCACGCTATTTTTCTTGCTGACAAGTTTTGTAAGAGATAACATGAACTCATTTGACCTTTTGTAAGCCTAGATAGAATAAAAGTATTATATTTATCACTGATAACTCTAAAGACAAGACTGTTTTAATTAAGCCAAGAAACTTAAAATAGCTTTGATACCAAATATTTTCCCAAGTCACATGAACCTGAAATTCATTTGGGTTAGTTTCTGTTATATTTCTGAGAAGTCCATTTATATAGGAACTTAGTCTTCCTTAAGCCCATTAAATAGAGGTCTTTTAATTTTGGCAATACCATCTGGATATAGAAATACCCACATATATAAAACACACACATGTATATGTGTATATATACACACACACATATAAACATAGAGGTATAAACTGAGGCCCTAAAACTTTCACTTTAATATTACTGCTATGAATTAGGTAAAATAATACAAAACTCCCCAATTTTAAGAGAAATTAGATCTAAATTGTTTTCCTGGTAGATGAAATGAATTAAGGTTAGCTGCTCCCATGACTAAAGCTTTTGGTATTAATATTTGTGGAGAAGACACTTCAGATTCGGATTTGTCCTTGACAAGTTAAGTTCTAAATGACTTCCCCCTTTTGTTTTTTCTTTTGACAAGAATTACCTCTCTGAAGTTTGTACATCAAGTTTGTATGATCTAGATAAGAATTGTGCAGAAGACCCTGGATAGAACATTTACATCTCAAGGGCACAGGGGGGAAATGCAAATGCCTACAGCCCTTTTGAGATAAACCTGGGAGGTTTCCGGATTGGTAAAAAGGGTTGATGGACTTTGAATTGTTTTAGGATCTGCTTCTCTGATCCTGTAAAGACTAGATTTGTAAAATGAGGACAGCTGTTTTTAATTCCTCAAAGGATTGGGTTGTTGCCCAAATGATATCAAGAACTGATACATCCAGATATCTAGGTTAGAGTGTTTTCCAGCCTCCCCCCCGCCCCCAATATATTTAGCTCTGGGGAAAAGGTCTAAAAAATAAATTCCTACCAAGATTTAAATATCAGCTTCCAATTAGGCCAAATTTCTGAGCCTAGAGGTATTAAATCTTTTCAAATATCTTGTCAGCTTTCAGCTGGGACAAATAGTAAATATTTCTTGTAATATTCAACAATCCTCTTAATTTTAATTTTAGTTGCCCCTTAGCTGTTTAAGGGAATAACACTGCATTTTATCAGACAATCCCTCAGAATCCCCTCCTTCTATGGGGCCTTCCTTTGAGGGTAGATACCGGGGCATTCCAGCTGATGTTATAGAACTTACACAGGACCTTTGAGAACAATTTCTTTTTCAGTGTCCCAATTGACAACTCAGACATCTGTCCTTCCCCTGTATTTTGGTAACAGGCCCCTAGAAGGGTGTTATTTTAGGTGTTGGGCCTTGGAGCTGTTGTAGCTGTAAAGCCAAAAGCGTGGCAAACCCTTGTTCATGGTTTTGTTCCGAAGTCTTTTCAAAGTGCTCAGATATGATCATGAATCAGTCTGATGGCCTTCTATCCTATTTTCTGCTTTTTTATCAATCCACAGATCTCCGGAGATCATCCTTTTACAAATAGGGAAGCTAGAACAAGTTGGGTGACCTTATTTATTGTGCAAAACCCTGAATGCTATTGAAAAAGAGCTTCCCAATGGGCTCTAAAGTCTGCCACAGATTCCTCTCTCTTTTTTTTTTGCATGATTGAATAACAACCCAATTGGTTCAGGCAGGGAAGACTTTGGGAATGGCTTGTAAAAGATCAGTTGCTATTTTGCAACCTTTACTGGTCCATGAGGAGAACATTTTGAAGACTGAGAATCTCAAGTAACATCCTCAGGGGGTTGCCATTTTGCTGCCTGTGTCTAATTTTGGTTTCTACCATGTACACAAGCTGATCAAGATATGATAGCTCAGGGTCATAGTTCCCAATAGTGACTAAGATCTTCAAAAAACTTTTGGGGCCCTTCAAAGGTTTAGGTAGTTCTTTAACTATGGCACTAAGTTTGACCTTTGACCAAGATGTAAAAGATGTCTGAGGAGGATCTCTGGCCATTTGGGGGTAGTTTTATCTTGAAAGATAACTTTTAATAGTCTCTTTAAGTGGAAAGGCAGTTCAAATAGTTAGGAAAGCATGAATAATTAGGTAAAGAAGGATATGGGGGGCAGTAGGAATCATGTCAATCTTTCATTTTAGGTACTCAGTATCTTTAATTTTTCATTAGACTTTTGTAACAAGTCTTTTAATGAAGCTATTTTGGCAACTTGAAACCCTTTGGGAGTTTCTAGCACCAATTAGAATTGGTGTCCCATTCTATAATAAGATTTTGCTGTTTTTTGTAGATAGCTATAGCTTCTGGGACTACAGTGTTTAGACATGAAATAAGTAGGTATGTTAGAAAGTGGTGCACTTAACTCCAGATTACAAAATCCTATTTCTTTTAGCTCATCTTTTTTGGGTCTCTCAAAGGCAGATTAATACCTAAAGGGATATGCTGCAGGGCTGGAGATTGTGTTATATTTTGCAGTGTATTCCATTGTATGGAAATTTTCTTGAGGTTGGTGGGTGACCTAGAGTTAATCTAACCTGTTTCATCACAAAATTATCCTAACAAAGGGGTCTTTCAGTTAGGTGGGGAGTCCTCCTGTCAGTGAACATTCTTGCTGAACTATAGAACTCAACAGTTATTTCTTATTGCACTTTCTTGACACATTGATGAAGATTTGAAAGTGACCAGAACATTCCAACTGCCAGGCCAGGAAAGCCCTGATAGCAACAGAATGCATAGAAGACCACATCCCACACATCCTCTTCCCTGCCCAGGATTGACTGAACACATACCAACTGCCATCCATGATCGTGTGCTCCCTGACTTCTTTCCTGCATGTACCCCATTGAACATCTCTCTATAAAACTCTGGGTGTGCATCTTACAGGTGGAGAAGTTGGTGTTAAGATTTGAGCCTTCTACCTCCTCCAGCAGCTGGCACCTGAAATAAATTTCTCCTTTTGTCTTCTCCAAACCCTCCTCTCTTAAGTTATTGAATCCTCTTGTAACAAGTTTAACTGATTTTGTTTGACAGCAGTTTTGGCAGATCCAGCCAGGAGCTATGCTTTCTATTTGTCAGCCCCTCTCAGGATTCTCCAGGATGGAGCAGTCGGCCACAGCAGTACACCATGGCTTACCTGTTCATTTCCCGAGTTAGTGGCTATAATAGGTGGACTTGTAACACTCTAACACCTTTTAAGTGTTCAAGCCATGCCTGCCGATTTAGTGGCTTTTTCCTCCTCCTCCTTCTCCCTCTCCTTCTACTCCTCCCCCTTCCCCTCTCTCTCCCCCTCCTTCTCCTCCTCCTCCTTTTTCTTCTTCAGCTTTTGCAATTCCCATTAGCATTAGCCTTTACTTACTGCAACCATTCTAGTTTCAGTTGGACCCAGTGCAACTGTAGGTGGTAACCACCAACTGTTTCCAACATGAAATTTGGGGACTTGGGAAAAGAATGAAACAGTAGACCTCAAAGAGTGGGGACCATGGATTGATTTCAAACAAAGGGGGAACTGCAGCTGCCACCAGCAGCTCCCAGCTGGACTCTGGGGATCTGGGGGGAAAACAAGGGCTGAAGTTTCCAGCTGAATAGCGAAAAGTGGAAAACCAACCGGATTAGAAGCTCAAGGCAAAGCGGAGCTAAGAACTGAAAGGAACTTATCTTTGGAAACAGGAAGAAAGGCAGAGAACTCAAAAGAATTCACAGGGTGTCATACACGTTTCTTGTTCCCAAATACCATCCGAAGTTTTCATCAGATCCCACCACTGCCACCGAATCTGTTAAAAAACAAAATTTAACTGAGTAGATTTGAAGATGTAATTAGCTTGGTTCAGTGATTCATGAATTGGGCAGTATCCCATCTAGCAAACAGAAAGGAGATTTAGGGAGCTATATAAAATGGAAGACTTTTTAAAGCAGAAATGGAGCTGGACAAGTTATTAGCAAAAGAAAAGCAAGGATTGTCTTAGGCAAGGTCACCTTCTTTTGAGGGAAGAGCAGGGGTTTATCATGCAGATGATTTCACTAGTGTTGATCAGGAAATTCCAGATCAACCCTGAAAGGTCACACTTCTTCAGTTATGTCTTGATTTGCTGTTTTGGGGGCAAGTAACTCTCTTTTAGACCTCTTTCTTTCTTTCTTTCTTTCTTTCTTTCTTTCTTTCTCTCTTTCTCTCTTTCTTTCTTTCCTTCTAACAGAAAGAAGCTTAAGCAGTAAAATCAATAAATAATGTACTTCAACTGGTGAAATCAATAAATCAATAAATAATCCTCTGACTTATTCATAGCTGCTGCAAGAAAAGCTATAGCTGTGTTACTCTTGAAGTCAGAACTTTTAAAGACGGTAGATGGCAAGGAAGAGTCAAGGAACCCAGAAAATCTATTAGCTAAGTAATGCCCCCAGAGGAAAAATATGGGTATTATAAAAAACAACATTTCAAAAATACATGTGGAAATGCTGGGCTTTATTTCAATTGGTGGAAATTCCCCAGAGTTGCTTGTGTTTCCATAAAAATAATATACTTGGGTGGGGCACCTGGGTGGCTCAATGGGTTAAGCCTCTGCCTTTGGCTCGGGTGATGATCTCAGGGTTCTGGGATCAAGCCCCGAATTGGGCTCTCTGCTCAGCGGGGAGCCTGCTTCCCCACTCTCTCTGCCTGCCTCTCTGCCTACTTGTGATCACTCTCCCTCTGTCAAATAAATAAATAAAATCTTAAAAAAAATAATATACTTGGGAAATTATGTTTGAAGACATGAAGAAGGAGAGGAGCACAGAAAGAGATCCCAGTGGAGAGAGGGATTAAGGTATAGAAGTCCCTCTGGTTTGGCTTCCCCAAAGCCGATCTCAACCCTTCTCCTCTCCCTCTTCCCATTATGAAACCTGAACAGCCACAGAGTCTCCATCCCACACTCCCTTGGACTAAGGGTGGCCATTTGACTGATTTCTGGTGAAGAAAGCATTAAGTAGATTTGCAGGGGGACTTTTGAGAAAAATATTTTGCTTTCTGATTAAAAGGACAGAAACTTTCCCTTGCCCCTAATTCCTACTTGAGATGCTGAACTGAGGACAAAATCTTACAACCATGAAGCAAACCACAAGGACAAATACAACACCTTGAGGTTGACTGGTCAGAAAGATACATGGCTTGGAAACATGACAGTGGTTGAGCCACCTAATGATCCCTGCCAGCGCCTCCCTTTGGACTCCTTGTAAACAATACAACTACAGAACATGGCTGTATGCCGCTACTAGCATTCTTTATTCCCATAGAATGATTAAAGATGATGCTAGTTAGAAGAGGCAAGATTTTCTCACCTTAACCCTGCCTCTAACACATATGCCTTTTCTTTTACCACTTGAATTAAGGTAGAAGGAAGTTATGTGAAAGATACATACATGATACATATACATATATATATGCCAATGTTGTATAAAAAGAGATAAAAAGCACATTTTTGTGTTTGTTGTTAATTTGTGAATGCACAGACATTATTCAAGAAGAGAAGAATTGAGGGAAATAAAATTTCAGGATGAACAGATCACGGAGGAAACTTGTAGCATCTCCATGTATGATGTTGTAAGTAATTGCAGTCTTGTTGGAGGGTTGGGGGTTGAATGACCTACTCTTTGAGCCTCACTTGCACTACAAGAGTAGGATCATATGAACAAATTGGGGAGATTATATTCTTTGTCTCTTACATTTTACCTCAGCTTTCTGGCTGGGGTGAATCCCAGATATTGTTGTTTCATGTGCCTTTTCTTCCTTTTCTATCAGTCTTCCTCTACTATGACTTCTTTATTTCCTATCAATTTTTTCTAGACAAGCATTTACTGAGACCCCTGCCTGCCCTCCTAGGGTGTCCCCTCTCTGCCACTGATCTGCTATTCCTCATGTGTGCTCACATGCTCTCTTCCCTGATCTTTTCATGCTTTCTCTCCTTTTCCTAATTTTTGCCCTTCACATATTTTTGTGTCCTCTTTCCTTCCCTGTCCCTCCCCTCATC
Source organism: Mellivora capensis (assembly GCA_004024625.1). Classification (NCBI taxonomy): domain Eukaryota; kingdom Metazoa; phylum Chordata; class Mammalia; order Carnivora; family Mustelidae; genus Mellivora; species Mellivora capensis. Next base: position 11,237 of record PISX010008871.1, on the reverse strand, counting down.
CATCTCTATTCCTCCTTCTTGGCTTCCTTTCTAGAAGGGAAATGAGAAGTAACCATGATATTATGCTTTTTGAAAATAATCATGATTTATTAAGCAGATTACTGGGTTGAAATGGACATTCCAAACATAATGATGAAAGGATAAAATTCTTATATTATCTAATTTTCCCAAATAATATGGCTTAACCTTCTTCTACTTTAAAATCTTGTTTTACTAGAAAAACAGAGAGACTTCCATTACTGTTTCATGAGTATCTTCTCTCCCACTCAGTTTTACCTTTTTCTAACTTCATTCAGAGAAGGTGGACAGAACCCACATTAGAGCACCAGTGATTGGGGCTAGCACCTCAGACAAATTCTATCTGAATCTAGAATGGGGTTCAGATATGGGCATTAAAACAAACAAACAAACAAACAAACACCTCCCGAAGTGATTGTGATGTGTAGCCAGAGGTGAGAAACAATATTCTAGAATTTGCATTCTCAATATAGTACTGCTTATTAAAACTATGTAAGTTTAAGTTGGGCTGGGGATATAAGGAAACCCCCCAATGAGATGAGAAAGGTAAAATAAAGCAGAAAAAAAAAATTCTCCTCTGGAAGGTATCAGGACTTCCCAAAAGGGTAAGAGGAGGCTGAGATGACAATGTGTAGGCGCTGCCCACGTTCAGGGGTATGCCCGAAGTTAAAATTGTTTCCAAAAACCCCTGTGTGACCACAGACACCACTGAGCTTGTCATACTTATATTTAGAAACAAAGCAATAAATTCATGAAGGAATTCCATCAGACAGAATAAAATTAAAATAAAAAGTGTCTCTCTACCTTAAAAAGAAGGTTTTATACTCTAGCCATCTTGTTGAAAAGTGTCCAGAGAAAACACATTTTTTTAAACTTCATGGGAGCAAGCACACCAATTTCTAGGGTGGGTAATTTTGCAGAAAGTTTTCCCAGGTAGTTTTAGTGAAACTTTTAGGAAGTTTTTTGGTTCCATTTAATGATTCAAGTTTAGAGTTCTGAGGTGTGTGTGTGTGTGTGTGTGATAGAGAGAAAGAGAGAGAGTGTGTGAGAGATGGGGGGGCGGATTATAGGCTAGATCAGGCACATAGTTGGTGGAATTTCATATTAAAACAAAATCACGGGGCGCCTGGGTGGCTCAGTGGGTTAAAGCCTCTGCCTTTGGCTCAGGTCATGATCCCAGGGTCCTGGGATCGAGTCCCGCATTGGGCTTTCTGCTCAGCAGGGAGCTTGCTTCCTCCTCTCTCTCTGCCTGCCTCTCTGCCTGCTTGTGATCTCTGTCTGTCAAGTAAATAAATAAAACCTTTAAAAAAAAACCAAAAATCAAAATCACTGAAAGGTAGTTTGGCGTACCATTTTTATTTATTTGTTTATAATTTATTTGTAATTTATTTTTTTAAGATTTTATTTATTCATTTGACAGATGGAGATCACAAGTAGGCAGAGAAGCAGGCAGAGAGAGAGGAGGAAGCAGGCTCCCTGCTGAGCAGAGAGCCCCATGCGGGACTCCATGCCAGAACCCTGGGATCATCACCCCAGCCGAAGGCAGAGGCCTTAATCCACTGAGCCACCCAGGGGCCCCCATTTTTTTTTTTAAACTTAGGATTTTGTACTCCAGAAATTTTTTCCTGAGTAAATCATGGAATGGTAGAAAGTTATAACGATTTATAGTAACAAAAAATTTAATACTATCTGCATGTAACAAAATAAAATAATTATAATACACATACATGTATAATTAGGCATACAATGGCATACATTATGCATTTATCAAAAATAATGTTGCAGAAGAATTTTCAGCAGTGTGAAAAAATGGTTGCAAATATTGTTTATGAAAAATATCAAGCCACATAATTGAATGTGTATTACCTCATTCATATTAAAAATGTGTTTATTATTCAAATAAAGGACTGAATGAATGTAACATCAAAAAACGGTTTTTCACTAGAAAGCAAAATCCTTGGAAATAGGGAATAAAATAGCTACATTCAGATACATGATATGTTATTTAAAAATGTTGGTGAATTTTATTAAATGTGTGATGGAATTATGTGTGATTTTGATTTTCTTGTTATGCCTTTTTATAAATTTTCTGCAACTAATAGATATCACTTAAAGATGAGAAAACATACCAAATTTATAGCATAGAAAATTTATGTATATGGCAGGGAATGAAATAAATGTACAAAAATGAAATTAATTTTTGTTTAAGTGATAAAACAACAGAATGATGTATCCTTTTTAGTCTAATGTATCATTATACACATATGTATGCACACACAGAGACACACAGACACAAAACTTAAAAGTCACACGTCCCATGATATAACTGTGTTCACAGAGAACATGAATCTATAGTCTATTAAAACACAAACTCTACACACAAAAGTCAATTTTATATAATAGCAAATAAGTTAGAAAAAATAACCAAAGTTTTAAAAAAGGTAGTTCTCACTAAAGCAATAAAAAATAAGGTACACAGAAATACTCCTTTCAAAAGAAGAGCAAGAATGTTATCAAGAATCTAGTAACATTTTAATTATTGAACACAGGTGACCTGGCCTCAGATTATGTGCCTCTCCTGAATTCATGGAAAGGAGTAGAGCCAAATTCCTCACTATTCTCTACCATATCCCAAAATCAATTTTGGAGATATTGAAGATTTAAATCTGGAGAACAAAACTTAAAAAAGCTTTAAATGAACATATAGGAGAACATTTTTATGACCTCTGAGAAAGAAAAGATTTCATAAGATTTTTGCTTATAAGGGAAAAAATTAAATTTGACATGAAAAGTAAGAGTTTGTGAAAATTCATGCAAAAATTTGGAGAAAATATTTGCCACATGTATGTCTAATGAAAAAATAGTAATAAGAATATAGAAAGGCGGCCTACAAATTAATTTTAAAAATGGCAAACAGAATAATAGAAAAACAATGGAAAATGAGCAAAAAATATGAGCAGACTTGTCGCAGAAAAGCAAACCCAAATGATCAATATACATACGAAAAGAATTTCAAGCTCATTAGTAATCAGGGAAATTTATACCAAACTCAGAATGAGATTCTGTTTCATACCTACCAGACTGGTGAAAATCGAAGTTCTTTGAACAACATCAAGCGTTGGTGAGAATGTGAAACAATGGAACATCTAAAATACTATAAGTAGAAATATAAAACTTTTTTTCCCCAAAATATTTTTTAAAAAGTGATGGGCATCATTCTGGAAGACTGAACATTGACATACATTGTGACCAGCCAATTTTACTCATGGAGATACACCCAAGGTAAATTTTAGCATGTGTGTACCAGGAGACTTGGACAAAAACGTTCGTTTCTTTGTAACAGCAAAACCCAGAAATGACACGGATGCAGATAAACAAGAGAATGGATAAATAAATGTGATCTACTCATACAGCTAAATACTATGTCATGGTGCAAATGAGCTACACACTATTCTCATCAGCGTGGATCATTTTGAATGAAAAGAACAAATCACAAAAGAAAATCATCTTAAGTTCAAACCTGAGCAAAATAAAGTAATACACTGTTTAGGAATAAATGCCCACGTGGTAAAACTAGGAAGAAAAACAAGAGAATCATGAACCTATGACAAAAAACAGTTCTTTTCTCATGAAGTCTACTTTGTAATTGGAGAGATCACTTAACACCCATGCACTAAGTCACAAGTCTCTGGAATGATGACTAGGATTGGAAAAAGCTACATGGGTCTTCAAAAATGTTGTCTAAGTTCTTAAGCTCCATGGTGGTTATACACGTATCCAGCCCATAATTATTCTTTGGACTTTACACATAAGTTAAAAATATGCTTTTTGGGGGGCGCCTGGGTTAAGCCTCTGCCTTCGGCTCAAGTCATGATCCCAGGGTCCCAGGATCGAGCCCCGCATCGGGCTCTCTGCTCAGTAGGGAGCCTGCTTCCCCTTTCTCTCTGCCTGCCCCTCTGCTTACTTGTGATCTCTCTCTGTCAAATAAATAAGTATAATCTTTAAAAATATATATGTTTTTTTGTCTTACTTACAGTTCTTTTGTTAAAGAAACAGAAATGTGAGTTAGAGTCTTTTGAAATGGACTATAGAGGTTATATTCAATAATGCTACATTACTTATAATATTGCTCCCAAATTTGAGGAATATGTTTTATCAGAGTAACTGAAAATAAATGCTGCACCTCATCTGGACTTTGTTACATCCCATTTGCATGCGACATTTACAGGTTAGTTGGATTTTGTCTGTAATACTGGGCTTGACGACTTCTTCGTTACCACAGGTCTTCAGACAACCAGCACTGAAGATTATTTAGATTAATGTTCACTTCTCTTCGAAAGAAGATAGAGGGGAAAAGTGACATGAATTTCGAAGAGGAAACTGAAGGCGACAGGTCCTAACAGTGTTGGCTGAGATGTGCCTCTTTAGATGACACCAAGCCTGAAAGGCAGACAGGGAGTCCCCTCAGGAGTTGGGTCTTAGGTGTGCACTTGCTCCATGGGCATGACATCATTTGATAAATTTACATCAAAGCCCATTGGTTTTAGTCCCGGAGAGGTGGGTTTGGGGTAGCTTTCATGGACAAAAGTCAGACTTAAAAAAAAAAAAAAGTTACATTGCTAGTTTTCTGAAACAAAAGAAGACAGAATTTCCTCCAATCGCAAGGAACCAAGACAAAGATCACATTTCCCCCGCTGCCCACTCGACTTACCACACCCCCTCCCCCGGTTCCCCTTTAGCAACAGAGAAAGAAATCACAGTAGTGAATTAATAATTCGGTGAGACAGACTTTCCTTCTCGGGTGTGATTCAGCCCGGCAGCCTGGAGGAGGGGTAGATAGTGAGTTCTTTAACTCTGCGCGCTCTGGACTGGCTTTCAATATTAGACATGGGGAGTTTTTGAAAATTAACGCTGGAACAAAAGTGACTATCGTACTCCATGTACCCTTCCCCCGCCCTCGATCCAAACTTAATCTTCTGTTGCTTTGGGGCCTCTTAAAAACAAAACAAACGAAACCCCCCAAACAACTGGGAAACACTATCTAGAAAGGTAGAGATCAAACCAGTACTCAGAGCGTGTTGTGACGATCATCACCACCTATGATTGATTTTACTCCGCGCTAAAGGAAAAATCTGTTTTACCATAAATGACACTCCTTCACCTCTGTAATCAGCCTCCTTCCTCTCTCTTTCCAGCATATCTACTTAATCATGCATGACTGCAGCAAGGTGATGCAGTAGTTTCAATATAACTGCCTTATCTAGGTCTGGAATGAGCAAGCCCGTGTGACTGAGGCGTCCTCAGCTCCACCGGCGCCGCCCCTTGGCTATGAGAATAGCAGCAAGAGTTTTTCCACTGTGGCCTTCCAGGGGTATCTGTGCCGCCTGAACCCCCTGGGACATGCCCCCCAGTAATCCACAGACCAGATGGGAACTCCAGGGCACTGTGCTGACTTTCTTGCCAGACACATTTCTAAGTTAAAAGTCTCACAATAAATTTAATTTCCAGTCCCCTTCTCTGCTTTCTGGGTTTTCAAAATCGGAGAGACTTTGCCTCCGGTAACATATTGGTCCGGAGGAGATCCTGTTCATCTGTAGTGGGATTGAGAACTTTTTTTTTTTTTCCTTTTTAGAAGATTTTATTTTATTTGTTGGAGAGAGAGGGAGCACAAGCAGGGGGAGGGGCAGAGGGAGGGAGAGGGAAAAGCCGACTTCTGGTGAGCAGGCCCCCCCCCCCCAAGGCTGGAGCTCAGGACCCTGGGATCATGTCCTGAGCTGAAGGCTCATGCTTAACTAACTGAGCCATCCAGGCACCCCTGGATGAGGACTCAGAGATGCCCCTGTTGAGTCTGGTTTTTTCAGTCCTCCACTGACATTCTTAGGATAATCTCTATTGGAGGTATGCTCCTAGTCGGTGAACTTCCTACTAAGAGGTAATGTAAACCCTTCTAGCCCACCAGAGTAAAATCAATACTTAATGCTAAAGCCTCAGAGGACTCCCTCACCCGGGAAGCGTGGATTATTGTTTCATAATACAGCTGTTATCCACAATTAGATCAGATGGTTGTCAACTCAAGCAAAGCCTGAGCTAATCCTCAAAAAGTAACCCCTCTGGGACCACTCGAAAGTCACTATTATTCTTCTCCAGCACATGACAGAACATTCTAGAGAGAGCCCAAGGGCTGCTCAGACTCACAAAGGAATAAGGAACCCCAAATACAACTTTTGGCTGAGAGATGTCTGGACAATTGCCATTCTCTGAGGAGGAGATCCCAGGCCTTGGGGCCCAGAGCAGGAGGTTTCCTTGAATCTCATCTCCACCCTCCCTCCTTTGGGAAAACTCTGCATTGGATTTTGACCTTGAAATTCAATATGATCCTATCCATTAAATGCACTTCACACAAGCTACATGTCAAATATTTTAATATAGACTCTGTTTCCCGTTACAAGTATGTTCCCACTGTTAGAAAATTTGTCCCGCCCTTTTCTTAACAATGTTAACACTTGAAGAAGAAAACTGAGATTCTTTCCCACAGCTTTCCCTGAATTAGAGGAAATGGACAAAAAATTCTTATAGTTTAATATTGCATTTAAAAATATATATTTTATGAGAGTTTTTTTATAACTCTAATGTCTTTTATGAAGGATAAATCTGGTAACAGAAGGATTTTTATTTTGTTGAACAACATGTTGAGGTCTGGGTAGAAAACTCTGTAAAAGAGGAGCTCTATTGGAGTGTAATTGTTAATCAAATTCATCAATATTTTCTTTTAGGACAACATATTCAGTTTTGTTTAAGAAATCATTTTCTATCTCCAGATCAAACCTGTGTTTTCTCCCCAGAGATGTAAAGTTTTGTTTTTGACTTACACGTCCTTGCTTTATCTAGAATTGATTTTTGTGTGTGGTGTGAACTAGGACTTTCAACTTCAATTTGGTCCATGATTTTAATCAGTTTTCCAACTGTGTTTATTAAAGATTCCTTCCTTTCCTTATTGCTTTGCTATGTCATCCCCATGTAACAAATTTCCATGTATCCATATGTCATATGAAGTGGTACTTAACCTCACTAATGATCAAGGAAATGCAAATCAGGACTATGGAGGTATCGTTTTATACCTGTTCCATTGGCATCTCTTCTTCTGTTCCATTGAAAGTTTGTTTGTCCTTATGTCAATGTCAAGGTGTATTATTTTCTATAAATTGTCCTTCTAGGACAAATCTTGTAGATTTCAGTGGATGGGTCTTTTTAACCCTATTGGTTAAATTTAACCTCCTTGATTCTTTTTGATGCAAGTGTACATGGGATTGTTTTCTTAATTTCTCTTTCTGATAGTTCATTGTTTGGCTATAAAAATGTAACAGATATTGCTTTTGTATCCTGCAATTTTACTGATTTTGTTAGTTCTAACAGTTTTTCATTGAGCCTTTATGGTTTTCTATTTATAAAATTATATCATCCATAAATAGTAACAGTTTTATTTCTTCCTTTCTAGTTTGGAGGACTTTTCTTTTTTCCTGCCTAATTACTCCAGCTAGAACTTCTAATCTTATATTGAATAAAAATGACAAGAGTGTGCATCTTTGCTTGTTCCTGATCTTAGAGGAAAAGCTTTCTGCTTTTTACTATTGAATACAATGCTAATTGTGGACCTATCCTATATGGCCTTTATTATATTGAGGTACATTCCCTGTATATTTGCTTTGTTAAGGCTTTTTATCATAAATGAATATTGAATTTTGTCAAGTGCCTTTTCTACATCTGTTGAGATGATCCTATGCTTTTAATCTTTCATTTTGTAAATGTGATGTATATTGTTGATTGCTTTGCAGGCATTGAACCATCTTTGTATCTCTGGCTAAATCACACTTAATCATGGTATATGATTTTTTTTAATGTACTATAGAACTTGATTTTCCCCTATTTTGTTGAGGATTTTTGCATCTATGTTCATCAAGGATATAGGCCTCTACATTTTTTCTTTCTTCCCTGCCCTCTTTCCATTTTTTCTTCCTTCCTTCCTTTCTTTCCCTCCCTGCTTCCCTCCCTCCTTCCTTTTCTCTCTTCTTTCTTTCATTTTCCTTCCTTCCTTCCTTCCTTCCTTCTTTGTGTCTTTGTCTGGTTTTGGTATCAGGGTAATGCTGGTCTAGTAAAATGAATCAGGAAACATTCCCTCTACTTCAGTTTTTTTTGTATGAGTTTAAGAAGGGTAGGTATTAAATTTTCTTTGAATCTTTGATAGAAATTACTTACAGATCCATCTGGTTCTGGTCTTTTGTTTGTTGGAGGTTTTTATTACTGATTTAATCTCCTTTTAGTAATTGGTCTAGTTAGCTTTTCTATTTCTTCACAATTCAGTCTTGGAAGATTGATTATTTCTAGGAATTCATCCATTTCTTCTGGGTTGTCCAATTTGTTGGCATATAATTGTTCATAGTAGTCTCTTATGAAACTTTGTATTCCTTAGGTATCAACTGTATCTTTCCCTCTTTCATTTCTGACTTTATTTATGTGGGCTCTCTCTCTTCTCTTAATGAGTCTAGCTAAAGTCTTATTACTTTTGTTTATCTTTTTAAAGAACTAGTTCTTAGTTTCATTGATCTTTTCTATTGTCTTTTTAGTCTCTATTTTATCTATTTCTATTCTTACCCTTATGATTTACTTCCTTCCACTGACTTTGGGCTTCATCTGTTCCTCTTTTTCTAGTTCCTTTAAGTGAAGAGATAGATTGTTTACTTGAGATCTTTCTTGTTTTTTGAGGGAGGCCTGTATTACTATGAACTTTCCTCTTAGTACAGCTTTTGCTGCATCCCATAGATTTTGGTATGTCATATTTTCATTTGCATTTGTCTCAGGATTTTTTTTTTTAATTTCTCCTTTGATTTCTTCATAGACCCATTGGCTTTCAGCAGCATATTATTTAGTCTCCACACATTGGTGATTTTCTAGTTTTATTTTTGTGATTGATTTTTAGTTTTATGCCAGTGTGGTCTGAAAAGATGCTTAATAAGATTTCAATCTTTTCAGATTTATTGAGACTTTTTTTGTGGCTGAAAATATGACTGATCCCCGGAATGTTCATGTGCACTTGAGAAGAATATGTATTCCACTGCTTTTGAATAGATGCTTCTGTATATATCTGTTAAGTCCTTCTGGTTTAATGTGTTGTTGTTTAAGGCCAATATTTCCTTATTGATTTTCTGTCTGGATGATCCATCCAAAGATGTAAGTGTGATATTAAAATTCCCTAATATTTATTGTATCACAGTCAATTTCTTTCTTTAGGTCTGTTAATATTGGCTTTATATATTTAGTTGCTTCTATTTTGAGTGCATAAATATTTATAACTGTTATATATTCTTGGGCTCCTGGGTGGCTCAGTTGGTTAAATGACTGCCTTCAGCTCAGGTTGTGATCCTGGAGTCCTGGGATCGAGTCTCACATTGGGTTCCCTGCTGGGCAGGGAGTCTGCTTCTCCTGCTGACCTTTCCCCACTCATGTTCTCTCTCTCTCTCATTTTCTCTCTCTCTCTCTCTCTCAAAAAAAAAATAAGTAAATGTTATATATTCTTGTTGGATATCATTACATATAATCTTTGTCTCATTAAAGTCTTTATTTCAAAATCTATTTTTTCTGATATAAGTATAGTAGCTATATTATATAAAGTAGCTATACTTATATCAGAAAAAAATAGAAACAGAAAAAGAGAAAAGTGTCTTTTTCTTTTTTTTTCATTTTATTTTATTTCTTTTCAGTGTTCCAAAATTCATTGTTTATGCACACACCCAGTGCTGCATGCAATATGTGCCCTCTGTAATACTCACCACCATGCTCACCAGCCCCACACACTCCCCCCCAAAACCCTCAGTTTGTCTCTCAGAGTCCCAGTCTCTCATGGTTTGTTTCCCCCTCTGATTTCCCCCATCTCACTTCTCCTCTCCACCTCCCCATGTCCTCCGTGTTATTCCTTATGCTCCACAAGTAAGTGTAACCATATGATAATTGACTCTCTCTGCTTGACTTATTTCACTCAGCATAATCTCTTCCAGTCCCATCCATGTTGACATAAAAGTTGGGTATTCATCCTTTCTGATGGAGGCATAATACTTCATTGTATATATATGGACCATATCTTCTTTATCCATTCGTCCAATGAAGGACATCTTGGTTCTTTCCACAGTGTGGCAACTGTGGCCATTTCTGCTATGAACACTGGGGTACAGATGGCCCTTCTTTTCACTACATCTGTATCTTTGGGGTAAATACCCAGTAGAGCAATTGCAGGGTCATAGGGAAGCTCTACTTTTAATTTTTTGAGGAATCTCCACACTGTTTTCCAAAGTGGTTGCACCAACTTGCATTCCCACCAACAGTGTAAGATTGTTCCCCTTTCTCCACATCCTCTCCAACACATGTTTACTGTCTTGTTAATTTTGGCCATTCTAACTGGTGCAAGTTGATATCTTTTCATGTGTCTGTTAGCCATTTGTATGTCTTCTTTGGAGAAGTGTCTGTTCATGTCTTCTGCCCATTTTTTGACATGATTATCTGTTCTGTGTGTGTTGCGTTTGAGGAGTTCTTTATAGATCTTTTGACATTTTTAATTATAATGTGTCTTGGCATGGATCTTTTTGGGTTAATCTTCTTTGGAACTTTCTGGGATTCCTGGATCTGGATGTCTGTTTCCTTCTGCAGGGTAGGGAAGTTTTTAGCCACTATTGCTTCTAATGTGTTTCCTGTCCATTTATCTCTCTTTTCATTCTGGGACTTCCATTATGTGAATGTTGCTCCACTTGATGCTGTTCCATAGTTCCCTTGAATTATCTTCACTTACCAAAAAATGGTTTTCTTTTTTGCTGCTCCGTTTGGGTGAGTTCTACTGCTCTGTGTTCCAGGTTACTGATTCTTTTGTCTGTCATCTAGTCTGCTATTGAACCCCTCTATTGTATTTTTCTGTTCAGTTATTATGTTCCTTAGCACTGTGATTTCTGTTTGGTACATATGTTTTCTCTTTATTAAAGTTCTTTCTCTGTTTACTCTTCTTCTCTTAAGATTAGTTGAGCATCTTTATGGCCATTACTTTGAACTTTTTATCAGGTAAATTACTTATCACCATTTAATTAAGGTTTTCTTCTAGGGTTTTATTTTGTGCTTTCATTTGGAATATATTCCTGTTTCTTCATTTTGCTCAACTCTCTCTGTTTGTTCCTATGTATTAG
>PISX010008870.1:0-79702 GCA_004024625.1 Mellivora capensis | reverse complement strand
GTGTCTTTGCCCGAGGCAGAGCTGCACCGCCCTTACCAGGGGCCGGGCTGAGTAATCCGCTCGGTTTCGCTTTCGGGAGCTTTTGTTCCCTGAGCGCTTTCCGTAGAGTCCGGAGGACGGGAATGAAAATGGCGGCCTCCTAGTCTCCAGCCCGGAAGAGCTGAGATTCGGGGCTCCACTCCTCAGAGAAAAGCCCCGGCTACTCCCATCTCCCTCGCCTCTGGCCGTGCTCCGAGCTCACCCAGCCTGCGACCGGTTCAAGGTGACCCCCAGCTGAGAGCTCACTCCTCGGCTCTGTCTCTGTAGCTGGCTTCCCGCTCCGATACCTGCGAGCTCTGCGACACTCAGACACCCCCGATCCTTCTGTGACCCTGCGGGACCTGGGGCCACTCTGACCCCGCGTGGGCTTCACCCCGGTTTAGCCTCTGGAGCGATGTCCCTCCGTGGAGCAGACTTTTAAAAGTCCCAATTTAGTGCTCCGTGGCTCCGCCGCTTGCCGGGAGCCGGCCCCTCCCCCGCGGTCTATCCTCCCGTCGCTTTTGATTCACTTCTCCGCCGGTCCTACCTTCCAGAAAGTGGTCGATTTCCTGTTTCCAGAATTGCTGTTCTTCCTCTCTTTGATCTCCCGTTGGATTTGTAGGTGTTCGCAATGGTTTGATAAGCTATCTAGCTGACCTCCTGCTACCTGATGTCATCTCAGCTGCTACTTCTTCGCCATCTTGACCGCAATCCTCTCCTGCAAGTTTCTTAACACCCCTGTGTTTCATTTTACTGATGAGTCTTCTCATCAGTAAACAGGGGATGATAGTATCTACTTCAGAGCGTTGTTACAAAAATTAAGTGAGTTGAAGTATGTAAAATGGTTAGAATAGTGTTGGCTATATTATTTACTATTATTCCCATTATTGTGGGAAGGTTTAGAGGCTGTCTTTTCCATCAGCATTTGGATATTCACCTTTTTAAGGCAATTGTGAAGGTTTCTAAATCTCCTCATATGTAGAAAAAATGATGGGGTGTGGGGAGCGCCTGGGTGGCTCAGACACCTTGCTCCCAGGTGGTGATCCTGGAGTCCCAGGATCCAGCCTGCATTGACCTCCCTGCTTCTCCCTCTGCCCTTCCCCCCACTCATGTGTGTATTCTCTCCAGAAGCGCCTAGGTGGCTCAGTGGGTTAAAAAGGCAAAATCCAATGCCCTTTTCCGTCATTGTCCTATTTGACTTCTCTATAGTAATTACATGTACAGCCACAGGTGCCTTACAATAGCTCTTGAAAACTGTTCTCTAGAAGCTAAAATTCCTTGAAACTGTCTCTGTCCTCCAACAGCTTCCTCCCCCCAGCTCTCGTCTGTGGGCTCTTCTATGACCCGGGTTCTGTGCTCTGGCCATTCCACACTCCTCCCTAGCTGCCCCATGTGGTGCCCCTCAGGGATCTCAGCTGTAAGCACTTACCGAAGCCCCCCACACCTTACCCAAATCCTCGAGTCCCCAGGGTCCTCCTCTTGCCACACCATCCTCCCAGTCCTAAACATCTCACTGCCTTTTCTCCATTCCCAGGGCTCCTTCTCCCTGGGCCCACCAATTCTACTGCCCTATTGCACCAGCCTCCTCCTGATATACCTCATGTCCACTGACCTTCTCCAGCCCATGTTGATGGCCTTCTCTGAGTTTTTTTGCCCTAATTTTCCCAAGATTAGCCACAGAAAGTATAAGGTACTCAATCTTGGAACCTTATGGTTTTCAGGTGTTAGATGATGACTTTTTTTTTTTTTTCAAAGATTTTATTTGACAGACAGAGACCACAAGCAGGCAGAGAGGCAGACAGAGAGAGAGGGGGGAAGCAAGCTCCCCGCTGAGCAGAGAGCCCGATGTGGGGCTTGATCCCAAGACCCTGAGATCATGACCTGAGCCGAAGGCAGAGGCTTTAACCCACTGAGCCACCCAGGCGCCCCATGACTCTTAATAGAACATTAAAAGGGCACCTGGGTGGCTCAGTCAGTTAAGAGCCTGCCTTCGACTGAGGTCATGATCCCAGGATTCTGGGATCGAGTTCTGCAGGGAGCTCCTTGCTCTGCAGAAAGCCTGCTTCTCCCTCTGCTGCTACTTCTCCTCTTTGCTCTTGCTCCCTCTCTCTCTTTCAAATAAATAAGTAAAATTAAAAAAAAATTTTTTAATTTAAAAAAATTTTAAAAAAGAACATTTTAAAAAAGAACATTAAAGAGGCTTGTTTGATTCCCACACCAAGGTCCTCAATACTTCAACTGTCCTACAGAAAAGTTTTATGGAGCTGAACAGTCTGTACACATCCACATTAATAGGTTTTGTTGCTGTTGTTCTTGGAAAGATCTGATAATACTAATCCTCCCTTTAGAGGAGGAGCTAAATTTATTGTGCACCGTATTGGACTGAGTTCTGGAGTCCTAGATTCTGGTTTTGGTGTTACTGGTTTTTTTTTTTGGCAGATCATCCTGCTTGCCTGTTTGTAAGCACAGTGTTCTTCCCGGGACCTTACTGGTGGCTCTTCTCCAAGGTGTCTCACTAAGAAAATGTGTTTCCTCTTTTGAAGTTTTACTTGCTGTGTTTGGGAGTGGGGGGATTCTGCCACACCAGAAAACATAACAGATTTCTTGGAGGTAGTGACCTCTTCTCTCTGCCATCCCAGCATGGCCATTTTTTAAATTTAGTTGCAATTTTAAATCAAGTTCTTTTTTTTTTTTTTTAAGATTTTTTTATTTATTAGAGAGAGAGAGAGACAGAGAAAGCACAAGCAGGGGGAAGGGCAGAGGGAGAAGCAGACTCCCAGCTGAGCAGGGACCCCTATGTGGGACTCAGTCCCAGGACTGTGAGATCATGACCTCAGCTGAAGGCAGCCACTGAGCCATCCAGACGCCTCTAAGTTCTATCTATAAGTGACTGTTGAACAGTGAATAGAAGGCATCTCTGTTACGGTCATTGCTAACAAGCAACCCCACCCATGTTGGGGGTGAACTGTAAAGTTTGCTCTAGCTCTGTGAACCCATCAGCTTCAGTACCCGGTGCTATCTGTGCCCTCTCTGTGGATGGCTGGGGCCTGGCTCTCTTAAAGTTGCCCTGCACTTGAGTTTTAGTCTGTGTTTTACTTGAAACCACGTCCAGAGTGTGTGTCATTGCTGTGAATATTGTTAGGGAATGTGAGCCTCAGAGTGATTAAATGACCTGAATTTTCCCAGGAAGTCAACCTAACTCTCCCCTTACTTCATAGATTGATGAAACTGGAGATCCTTGGGCATCATTTAATCCAATGTACTCTTTTTACAGATGATGAAATTGAAGGCCCAGAGGGACTAAACAAGATCTTTACAACTACCTTACACCTATTAGGAAGGTCCCTATTAAAAACAACAACAACAACAGAAAATAACAATGTTGACAAGAATGTGGAAAAAATGGAAACCCTCGTACATTGTTAGTGGGAAAGTAAAATAGCGTTGCTACTATGGAAAATAGTATGATAGTTCCTTTAAAAATTAAAACTAGAATTATCATATGATCCAGCATTTTTATTTCTGGGTACATGCCCCAGAGAACTGAAAGTAAGGTCATGTGTAAACCCATGTTCATAGCAATGTTATTTGTGATAGCCAAAAGGGGGAAGCAACTCACGTGTCCGTCAGTGGAAGAACCAATAAACAGAATGTGCCATAGTACAATGAGACATAATCCAGCCTTCCTGAGACAGGTCAGATGGGGACATTGTGCGAAATGAAATAATGCAATCACATAAATCCTCTATGATTCCACTTACATGAGGAACCCAGAGTCGTCAGAATTATAGAGACATAGGGTAGAATGGTGGTTGCCAGGGTGGGGAAGAGGGAGGAATGGGAAGTTATTGTTTAATGGGTACAGAGTTTTAGTTTGGGAAGATGAAGTTTTGGAGATGGTTGTGCAATAGTGTGGATGTACTTAACACTACAGAACTGTAGAATTAAAAAGGTTAATATGGGGGCGCCTGGGTGGCTCAGTGGGTTAAAGCCGCTGCCTTCAGCTCAGGTCATGATCCCAGGGCCTGGGATCGAGTCCCGCATCGGGCTCTCTGCTCCGCGGGGAGCCTGCTTCCTCCTCTCTCTCTGCCTGCCTCTCCGCCTACTTGTGATCTCTGTCTGTCAAATAAATAAATAAAATCTTTAAAAAAAAAGGTTAATATGGTAAATTTATGTTATGTGTATTTTAGTGCGTACACACACACACATGCCTGTGGCTACATGGGGAGTTGGTGGTGTATTTCCTCCCACCTCCTGTCCTGTGCTTGTCCTAAAATGCCATTCAGGGCGTTTCTCTCCCCACAAAATTATGCATGGATCAGAAGCTAAAGCATCCTTCCTTCAGTTGGTTTATTACCACCCAGAAAAATAATTTTCATTGTTGATGTGTGGATGCTGTTTGACTCTCTACCCACCCCCCCATCACTTCCCACTCTGTGCTCCAGGCAGCATGAGTTACAGTGCAGTGCCGAAAACTCACCCTATTCTCTCCACCACTGCAACTTCCCCTGCCTGCTACTCTTTCCTCCACCACCTCTATATGGTAATTTCCTCTTCTTTCCTTCCTTCTCCTTCCTTCCTTCCTTCCTTCCTTCCTTCCTTCCTTCCTTCCTTCCTTCCCTCCTGATTGTATCTATTCACTTGACAGAGAGCATAAGCAGGGGGAATAGCAGAGAGAGGGAGAAGCAGACTCCTCGCTGAGCAGAGAGCCAGATGCAGGGCTCGATCCCAGGACCCTGGGATCATGACCCAAGCTGAAGGCAGCCACCCAGGTGCCCCTATATAGTAATTTCTGTTTTTAGGGTCCAGCTGAGCCATCAGCTCTCCTGCAAAGTACTTTTGTCCACATAGTCTGAATTAGATGCTCACTCTTCTCAGGGTCATCCTGGCCACATGGAATTGCCATACCTTGTTTCCTGGTCTGTATCTCACACTGGATTTGATGTTTCCAGTGTCTAGCACACTGCTTATATAGGGTAGGTGCTAGAAAATGTTTGCCAAAGATGAACCATACCTTGGAATACCTTGCATAAGGGACACATATTCAAAATTGCCTGACACCAAGTGCCAATCTGCAACTCTCTGGCTTTTTTCCTTTAAGGGCATCTCTCATTTTGTTTTTAAATATTTTATTTATTTATTTGACAGAGGGAGAGAGAGAGAGCACAAGCAGGGGGAGCAGCAGGCAGAGGGAGAGGGAGAAGCAGGCTTCCCGCTGAGCAAGGAGCCTGACATGGGGCTCGATCCCAGGACCCTGGTATCGTGACCTGATCCGAGGGCAGACGCTTAACCATCTGAGCTACCCAGGTGCCCTCTCATTTTTTTATTATGATAAAATGCACATAACAGAAGCTTTACCATCTTAATGATTTTAAAGGGTGTACAGTTTAGTGGCATTAAATACCTTTATATTATACAACCATCACCATCACCTACCTCCAGATCTCTTTTGATCCTGCAAAACCATGCCCACTAAGCAAGAACTTCCCATTTCTCCCTCTCCCCAGCCCCTGTCAACCAGCGTTCAGTATTTATCTTTTCGTTAGTCTACTTGTTTCACTTAACATAACGTTGTCAAGGTTCAACCATGTTGTAGCATCGGGCAGAATTGCCTTCCTTTAGAAGGCTGAATAATGTTCCAATGTATGTATATGCCATATGTTGTGTATTCATTCATCTGGTGACGGACACTTGGGGTGCTCCGACCCCTTGGCTATTGGGAATAATGCTGCCACAGAGTAGCTCTGATTTTATAAACACTGCGAGCCTGTCCTTGTGCCATTCATACAGCATGACATCAAAAACACACTTTCATACCCTGAATTCTTTTTTAACTAAAAAAAGAAGATTTTATTTATTTATTTTAGAGAGAAAGTGTGTGAGCGAGCACAGGGGGAGAGGGAGTGGGAGACAGAATCCCAAGCAGACTCTACTCTTGAGTGTGGAGCCCAACTGGGCTCAGTCTCACGACCCCAAGACCATGGCCAGAGCTGAAGTCAAGAGTCTGACACTTAATTGACTGAGCCACCCAGATGCCCCTACTCTGAATTCTTTATAGCCTTCATCCCGAACCATTTTTCTCCATCCATCTGCTTTCTGTTCTGTTCCAGTCTCCCCAGCTTTGATCTTGGGACTGTTTTTCTTCACTTGAAATTTCCTCTATGGCTTCCGTCCACTCCTGTGATTCATACCCACCCACTTGTTTGTGGTTTCAGGTCAGTCTTGTTGCAGGTCTAGTCTGAAGACTTGCTACTATACCTCTCAGGGTATGGGATCTCGTGATGGAAGGTGTTCCCCTCCCTCTTCCTCCTGTACTTTCTCCTTCCCTCCACGTCTTTCCCTTCTGCTTTTCCCAGCTGCTCTCATCAGAGAAAGGAGTATTCTCTGGCAGTAGCTCTCCCATGCTCTGTTCCGCATGAAGCCCCCCTCCTTACCCTACATTCTTGCCGCTCCCTCTCCCCACGTCTCCTGCGACTGCAAAGCCTGGGAGAAATGAAAAGTGACCTCCTATACTAGGGACAACCAATAGCAAAACATAGTCCCTGCTCCCTGCAGCCCTTGTCAGGGGATCTGGGCAGGGGCAGCAGTGTTTCAGATCTATTCTGATTCAGCCATCTGACTTCTCCACTGCTATGTGCTCTCCGCCCCCGGGGTGCATCTTTCCTCCTCATTCCTCTGCTTCACTCTCAACCTGTTCCTCCTCTGTCATTCCCCAAAGTACCCCTGGCATGAGGCTGGTTGTGAGCTGAAGGTTCCAGCGTAACACGGAAGAAAGCCACACCATGCATGGAAGGACACAAGAAATGGCTGGCTATTGAATTAAGTCTGAAACGATATTGTTCTTAAGTGTTCTGCTCTTTTTTTTTTTTTTAAGATTTTATTTATTTATTTGACAGGCAGAGATCACAAGTAGGCAGAGAAGCAGGCAGAGAGAGCGGGGAGGGAAGCAGGATCTCCACTGAGCACAGAGCCCGATGCGGGGCTCGATCCCAGGACCCTGAGATCATGACCTGAGCCGAAGGCAGAGGCTTTAACTCACTGAGCCACCCAGGCGCCCCAAGTGTTCTGCTCTTTGACAGTCATTTCTGTTAGGCCCTAGTAATCTATTTTATTTTATTTTATTTTATTTTATTTTAAAGATTTCATTTATTTATTTGAGAAAGAGCTTGAGAGAGCACAAGTGGAAGGGGAGGGACAGAGGAAGAGGAAGAATCTGGACTCTGGATACAGGGCCCCATCCCAGGACCCTGGGATCATGACCTGAGCCGAAGGCAGGGGCTTCACCAACTGAGCCACCCAGGTGCCCCCCCAGTAATATATTTTAGTGCTCAACTGTCCTTACTGTTAGGAAGCCAGAAGACTTAGGGGGTGGAAGGTAAACTCACATCACTGGCCTGATCTAACTTTTCCTCCTGGAAGAGTCAGTCATAGAGGAATTTGTTGCCTCTATGAGGTCAGGTGGGATGGTGGAAAGCACCCTAAACACTTCTCTTTGACTAAAGTTCATCTTGATTCAAATTGTACATCCAATTTTGTAATGCAAATGTTGGACATATGGCAAGGGAGCATCTGAAGTCTTGACTCACTGCATCCAATCTTCAGCATCCATGAGATTTTGCTACCATGTGTGATATTGTGCAAGAGTTTTCAAATACGTTTTTAAAAGTCTGGGCAATTTGGTTTGAATCATCTCAAATGTTATCCTGACTCCGAGATGTAGTAATTACAACAGCTGCTCCTTGCACATGAGGGAATGCAACAACGGCACGAGCATCATTCAAGACTGATTATACCCTGAGTCCACGTCATTTACCACTGGATCTCTATGGAGAGGGTCTGCGGTTGTTGCTTTCTCAGCTAATTAAACCAGCTTCCTGTTTCCTGTTTCACATTTGGCAAATTCTTTTTAGGGATAAATCATATCTGCAGTTTCTTGGAGGTACTTCAAGGTGGCCCAAATTTTCCTTGGATGAGTTCTGGGGTGAGGTGATGCAGAAAGACATTCCCCATGGGCTCTCCACTCAGCCTCCCTCTCTGAGGGCACTAATTAACTCCTGCATGCCCCATCATGTTGTCATAGAACATACATCTGGTTTTCTGTAATCCTGGCCTAAGAACTTCCCTTGTTTGCTCGGGCATCATGGGATTTTTGTTGTTGTTGTTCACCGCTGGGGTAAGCTGACCTTGCTGAAGCAGCTCCTTTGTTACCGCCAACCACACTTTGTTTTAGTAGGTTAATAGAACAGGGGGAGTTTGAGGAAATGATGAGTATTTTATTCACTTTTGGGTAACATAAATGGGGCTGTGAGGAAGTCTTTCAGAACTTCCAAAATGTTTTTGATCCCGCTCAGATAAAAAATGTCTGGTTCTGGGGCGCTTGGGTGGCTCAGTGGTTTAAGGCTCTGCCTTCGGCTCAGGTCATGATCTCAAGGTCCTGGAATCGAGCCCCACATCAGGCTCTCTGCTCAGCAGGGAGCCTGCTTCCCCCTCTCCCTCTGCCTGCCTCTCTGCCTACTTGTGATCTCTGTCTGTCAAATAAATATATAAAATCTTTAAAAAAAATGTCTGATTCTATTTTATTGGCATAGCAGATAGAGTGTGGCTTTGGAGTGGGATAGACCTGGGTTCAAATCCTAGCCCCACCACTTATTATTTGTGTGACCTTTAGAAAGTTATTTCATCTCTTGGTTTGTTTTTTGTTTGTTCCTTCTTTCTTTCCTTCCTTGGTTCCTTCTTAGGGAATAAAAAAAGTCAGGAAAGTACAAGGAAAAACACAGGAAGCTCCTATATTCTCACTACCCAGAATTAACGGTATTGGATTATATTTTTCTTTTAGGCATTTGTTTCCAATGCTTAGCAAAAAATTATCCTGGTAATGTATGCATGTACTTCCTTTTACTCCCATTTCTTGGAAGATAATACCTGCCTTTCTGGGTTAAAATGAGCTCATTAAAGCACCTAGCTTAGTGGAGGCTCAGAGTAGACAATTGGTATGTGATGGTTGTTGTTATTAGTTGTTCATCTCCTTTTATCCTTGCTTCTTTCTTTGTGCATCTTCCTTAGAAAATATAGTCCTGGGAAATTGACAGACTTGTAAAAATGATTTTTTTTTTGGACTAGCTATTTCTGCTTCTAGGATGTCTTTGCTACCCTCAACTCGAGAATTTAGTGTTAATACATGTAAGAATGTGGAATACACCATAAAACTTATATTGCAAATCAAAATTTATTGAAAGTCCAGAACATTCTAATAAATGATGGTCTACATTTGGGAAACCCTTTAAAATGAAATGATTGAACAATTTTTGGAGACTTGCATACATTATTTAAAAAGTTATAATATTGGTGGAATGGAAAGATTGAGAAGAAAATTGCTTACTTAAATTATGCCGTGAATGATTGATTTCCTGCTTGTAGCGATCTTGCAGAGCAAGTGGCTTTTGGGTAATTAACGCTAGGACTTTATTAATTCACGAAGAGCAGGGAAGGATTAGCTTGCCTGCATTGAAGTGAATTCTCCTTAACATGTTTAAAAAAATCAGGATGATGAAAAATGTGGGCAACTTGTCAATTTAAATGATGTCTTTTTTTATGGGCTTCCTAGACTAGTTTTGCACTAAAATCTGTATTCCAAAATGGGTAGTGACATAATAAAAGAGCAAAGATGCTGGAGTGTGCTGGTTGCATTACTTGTAATTGATAGCAATATTGATGAATTAGTTTAAAATGTCTTTCCTTTAAAAGAGAGTCTCGGGGCACCTGGGTGGCTGTCAGTTGAGTGGCTGACTCTTGATTTTGGCTCAGGTTGTGGGATCAAGCCCTGCCTTGGGCTTCAGGCTCAGCACAGAGTCTGCTTGTCCCTCTGCCTCTGTTCCTCCCTCTGCTCTTTCTCAAATAGAGAAATATAAAATTTTAAGAAAAAGATAGTCGAAGTGCCTTTTGTACTATATATCTAAGATGTATTTTATTTACTTATTTGTTTGTTTGTTTATTTATTTATTTTAGGGAGAGAGAGAGCGTGCGTGTGAGTGCACACTTCTTGCAAACAGAAGGAGGAACAGAGGGAAAGGGAGAAGGAGAGAGAGACAGGCTCCTCTTTGAGTGGGAAGCCCATTGCCAAGCTCGATCTTACCACCCTGTGATAATGCCCTGAACTGAAATCAAGAGTCTCATGTTCAACTGACTGAGCCACCCGGGTACCCCCATTGTACTATATATTAAATATATAATACGGAGAGCCTGAGTGGCTCAGTTGTTAATCGTCTGCCTTCGACTCAGGTCATGGTCCCAAGGTCCTGGGATCCAGCCACGCATTGGGCTGCCTGCTCAGCTGGAAGCCTGCTTCTCCCTCTCCCACTCCCCCTGTTTGTGTTCCTTCTCTCGTGGTCTCTCTCTCTCAAGTTGTCTCTCTCTTTCAAATAAATAAGTAAAATCTTTTTAAAAAGCCAATATAATTGGACATATTCATATAGAGCTTACAGACCAGACAGTGTAGTAAGTGCTTTACCTGTATCATTGGATCATTAGAATAACTCCTATGAAGTAGATACTTTAATGGTCCCATTTGTGGATGAGAAAATTGAGACAACGAGTTTACCCCAGTTATGTAGCTATGGAGTGGTAGAGCCAGGTTTCAAATCCAGGCAGATAGTTCTAGAGTCTGTGCTTTTTAGCTACTATATTGCGCTGCCATTATATCTAGCATTTCTTTTTTTTTTTTTAAGGTTTTTTTCCCCCTTATTCTTAGAGCATTGCTTTTCTCACTTTTATTTTTTTTTTTAAAGATTGTATTTATTTATTTGAGAAAGAAGGAGTAGGGGTGGGGGGCAGGGGCATATGGAGAGGGAGAAGCAGACTCCCTGCTGAGCAGGGAGCCTGACATGGGGCATGATCCCAGGATCCTGAGATTGTGACCTATGCCGAAGGCAGACACTCAGCTGACTGAGCTACCTAGGCACCCCTACATTTAGCATTTCAAGAGCATCTTTCACCTGATATGTAGAGCAAGTATGTGACATTTGAGCATCACATATTTTGGAAACTTGTCAGGGAGACTAAGAATAGTGTTTTTGGATTTTTTGGTACATTGTACAAATGTCAGTCAAAATAACTATTTATAAACACATCTGCTGCTTGTTTCTCTTGTAGTTGAATAAAAAGCTCTTTTTCAATGAATGGGAAGGTATGGCTCTCTTTTTGGCATGACGAATTTATGATGTTTATTTTTAACATTCATGTACTGAGTACCAAATGTGTACAGAGTCCCAGGCTCACTGCAGGCTGGGGAGGGGAGAGATACAACAATGAGTAACACTTTATCCCTACACTAAAGGAGTTAATGATCTATCTAGAGGAAAAGATCTGCCTATAAATAATTCAAACACATAGATGAATCAGCTGTGGGGTTGGGAGAAGTGTGTCATATGGAATATAGGTGTTAAAGCACATCGGGCTAGATGCCAGGACCCCGGGATCATGTCCTGAGCTGAAGGCAGAGGCTTTAACCCACTAAGCCATCCAGGCGCCTCTCCTTCATCCATTTTGCCCATTTCCCCCCACTCCCTTCCTTCTGGCAGCCATTCTCTATAGTTCTGATTTTGCTTTTTGTTTGTTTGTTCATGCATTTTGTTTTTTAGATTCTACAAGTGAGTGAAATCCTATAGTATTTGTCTTTCTCTGCCTGACTTATTTCATTTAGCATAACACCCTCTGGGTCCATCCATGTTGTCACAGATAGCAAGATCGCATCTTTTCTTACGGCTGTGTAATGGACCAGTGTATATTTATACCACATCTTCCTTATTCATTTGAATATCAGTGGGCACTTAGATGGCTTCCGTATCTTGGCTATTGTAAGTAATGGTGCAATAAACATAAAGGTGCCTATAGCTTTTTGAATTAGTGTTTTTGTTTTCTTTGAGTAAATACCCAGTAGTGGAATTATTGGATTGTATGGATTTCTATTTTTGATTTTTAAAGGAGCCTCCATACTCTTTTCCACAGTGGCAGTATCAATTTACATTCCCACCAACAGGGCACGAGGGTTCCTTTTTCTCCACATCCTTGCCAACACTCATTATTTCTTGTCTGTTTGATTTTAACCATTCTGCCAGGTGTGAGGTGGTATCTCATTGT
This sequence comes from Mellivora capensis, assembly GCA_004024625.1. NCBI lineage: Eukaryota > Metazoa > Chordata > Mammalia > Carnivora > Mustelidae > Mellivora > Mellivora capensis. Next base: position 67,549 of record PISX010008870.1, on the reverse strand, counting down.
GGTTTTGATTTGCATTTCCTTGATGATGAATGATGTTGAACATCTTTTCATGTGTCCATTGGCCATCTGGATGTCTTCTTTGGAAAAATGTCCATTCAGATCCTCATGCAGGTAATATTTTTAAAAGTTTAATCCAGGACCATGGTCTGATATTCTTTGTGTGTCATAGAGGCAATTAAAAAAACCCCACAATTTTTACTGAGTGCCTATGTTGTATCAGGCCCTGTGCTAGAAAATTACTTGGACTTTTTCTAAAATACATGGTGGTACTTAGTTTTCAAGGATCAGGAAGATTTAAAATTTAGAGAAACCAGAGGAAATTTTCCCTTTTTTAGGACAATTTATTCCCTTGCTAGGAACTGGCATATCTGATTGATTCTGGCATTAGGCCAGAATGACATATTGCCAAGTGACTCTCTGTATAAGCTGGGACTAAAGACAATGGTAATTAAAGGTGTCAGCATTGCTGTATCAAGTACAAGAGTATAATAGGCCACATTTGTATTACTTCAAGAGCAGAAGGAGCACAGAGAAAGTGTATTTATTAAGAGCTGTCTGCTTCTTTAAGAGTTTGTCTCTATTACCAAAACTTTAGGTTGACTTTCAAAAGCTAGAACACATATATGACCATTCCCAAGGATGCACTGCCAGATTCCTAAATCTTTTATAAAGGTAGAGCTAAAAGTGAATGTAAATCACCAGATAGGCTGCACTGAGGACTGGGTTGTTTGATATACCATAAAATTCCTCTTACTCCCAAGTATCTGTCACCCATGTAATTCAGGGGATAATCAATTTCCTTTTAATGTACTTCCTAACAGGACTTGAAATTCCTTTCTAATACCTGTCTTGGGCTCTTATGTGATAAAAATAATGATCTAAAGATAATGTAAGATTCTTAATAAATACATAAAAATTCAGTTTGCCCAGAACATTCTTTTTAAGTCAAGAAAGTATAATAATACATTTTAAGGTATTCTTGAGGCAACTGGGTGGCTCAGTTGGTTAAGGGTCTGCCTTCAGCTCAGGTCATGATCCCGGCATCAGGTTCCCTGCTCAGTGAGGAGCCTGCTTCTTCCTCTCCCTCTCCTGTTGCTCCCCCTGCTTTTGCTCTCTCTCTTTGTCAAATAAAAAAAAAAAGTGTTCTTAATGAGGACTGAATCCAAAAGGATTTTTTTTTTTGCTTAAATTTCAGTTTACCTGAAAATATAACAACCCAGATTGTATTCTCTGTGCATCACACTTGGTAATCATATGGGATCGAGGACTTCTTACAGCGTAATAGCATCTGAATATCAGTTAAGTTGAAGCTATTACACCGGTATTGATTGTTGAACCTTACCTCATTTTCCATGTCCTTCCAGGGTACTCCTGAGTGCTGGGTGTGCAGCCTGGGAGCTGTAAAGGACAGGACATTTAAGATCTCCTCAGGCTCAATGTTTTAGTACAGTTAGAGCGTTCTTTAATTTTGCTATCTGCCTCCCTGTGACTCTGATTTGGTCCTTTGGAGTACACATGAGGCTAATCTCAGTATTCTTAGTGGATGAGTGAGGGAAGTAGGATAAGAAGGCAAAAGAGGAATGTCTGGGGAGGACCTGAGTGAGGTGCTCTGGCCAGTCAGACTCTCCTGTGGATCCGGTCCTGGGTCCTTTGCTGGGCAGACATCTGGATGGACCACCCTCTAGCCGTTCTAACCTTAATCCTGTAACAACACTAACAACAAGTACTGAGAAAAAAAGGACACCAAAAGTAAATGTATCAAATGCCGGCTCTACATCACTGTGTGCTAGACTCTTGTCATACCATTGCATTTTCACAAGAACGCAAATTGGTATCATTGATTCTAAAGGTGAGGAAACAGAAACCCAGGAATTAATGATCTCGCCCAGGGACATTGAGCCAGTGAGTGTGGGCATTAGAATTCTAACCTTGTCTGCTTGCCTTCAGTGGTGGTGCTTTTGTGACCCACCACACTGCCTCTTGGAGGGCTGTAGGAGGTGCGGAGACTGCTTTCACACATTCCATCACTCGTCCGCACATTCTGTATCTTCTCTCTGAGTCATCTGAGCCTCCCAGGCCAGCTGGGCCAACAGTAATGTCCATTCTGATCCCTCCTTCCCATACTCCTCTCCCCTCACCATCAAAATTAAGCAAGTTCTTTTCCAAGGCATGACCCTTTTCCTCTCTCTGAACATATATTTCTAAGCCATACTAACTTACAACTATAGGAATCAGAAACCCTCTCCTTTCATATCCCTGGACTGGATCAGAGGAATCTTAGAATGGTTTGGCACAAAATGTTAATCATGACTAGCTTGAACCATGATTTCATCTTCTTTTTTTAAAAAAGTTTTTTTTCTTAATTTATTTATTTGTCAGAGAGAGAGAGAGAGCACAGGCAGAGGGAGAAGCAGGCTCCCCGCCGAGCAAGGAGCCCGATGAGGGACTTGATCCCAGGATGTTGGGATCATGACCTGAGCCGAAGGCAGCTGCCTAACCAGCTGAGCCACCCAGGCGTCCCATGATTTCATTTTCTAAAGCAATGGTGCAAGTCTTCAGTTCTGCTCTTGATGTGAAAGCAGAGAGCCAAACGCCATAACTGTAAGAGCAGAGATGAGCTTTGTCCTTGGCTTATTTTCAGTGGAAATATTATAGCTCAATGAAACAAAGCCTAGGAAAACATTGGAATATATAATCCTTAGGAGGAGGTAAAGATAATGCTACCCCTCCGAGTACTCACGTAGTATTTTAAATACTCATAGAGTATTTTATGAGATAGAGAGAGGGAGAGAGCAAGCAAGTGCAAGGGAGGGGCAGAGGGAAAGGGAGAGTGAGAGAGAGAATTCCAAGCAGACTCCATGCCTAGCGAGGAGCTCAACTCGGGCTCAATCTCAAGACCCTGAGATCATGACCTGAGCTGACATCAAGAGTCAGAGGCTTAACCGACTGAGCCACCCAGGCGCCCTCTCATATTAGTATTTGAAACCTGTCATACTGTCTTATCAACATCCACTTTGTCTCTCCTTCAGTAAACTATAAGTTTCTTGTGGGTAGAAAATGTACTAAATTCATTCTTTTATTTCCCACAGACCATAGCATAACGCCTTTCCAATAGCAATTGACAAATAAATGTTTATTTCATGGATGACTAAATAAACAAAAGAAATAGAAAGATGTTTTTATATGGGCCACATAAACCTAGTTGAAGTAGTATTACATCAGTTTCAGTTATTTTGAGGCAAGAAAATACTTCACAGAAAATAACAGACCAAGAGGAATAATATGATGGTTTCTAAAATTTTGGGTTGGCTGTGTATCTGAGGTTACATGGACTTACGTGGCTGCAGGATTCTAAGTACAATTCCAGTATGGTACCCTGAAATGGGCTTCCACTCACCTTGTGCATTAAATTATTATATCAGTTTGTGATTTAAAAATTTCTGGTCTGTGGATAAAACGGATTATTCTTAAAATACTTCATCCGAAATATTTCAGTGTGTTTGGGGGGAATATGAGGAGTGGTTTTGTTCTTGAAAATATCTGATTAAAGGGAATGGCCCTGGGAAAGCATCAACAGGGACTCTCACGAGACAGAAGGAGGTGCTGAGTTGATTTGGTTTTGGAATTTAAAAGCTTCTCTGTTTCATGCTTGATAGAATCCTTTCTCTGAAGTAAACCAAATACAAAAGCCACACCTGATGGTCTTCAAGGATGCTTGTATTTATTTATTTATAAAAAATATTTTATGTATTTATTTGACAGAGAGACGGAGTGAGAGAGGGAACACAAGCAGGGGGAGAGGGAGAGGGAGAAGCAGGTCTCCCGTGGAGCAAGGAGCCTGATTGATGTAGGGCTCGATCCCAGGACCCTGGGATCATGACCTGAGCCGAAGGCAAATGCTTAATTACTGAGCCACCCAGGTGCCCCAAGGATGCTTGTATTTAAATAGAGAAATCAGTTTTTATGACTGAGGGGAGAAAATCATACAAAAAGAAAAGGAAATGTTCCCATGTACGTAAGGTGATGTGTCAGATAACTGTAAGGTTTTTCTTCCCCCTCCGTTTCTTCCTGCTTCTTCCTCTGCCTCTTCCATGAGGGGAAAATGGCTATGAAGCTCGTCACCACGAGCTCATAGTGTGTGGGCTTCATCCTGGATAAGGATGAGGGAACTCCTTATTACGGCCTTCCTTTTAGGGAGGTCTGAGGAGAGGGTCAACTTGGTACAGTTCTGGCCACAGTTACCGTCCCTTTAGGGGAGATGTTATTTTTGCTATTCAGAAGTTGCTCACAGACCTTCAAAAGCTGTGGGGAGAGCAGAGAGGAGACTAGTGGCTTTATGCCACCAGACTCCCACCCTTTTTATTAGCAGGAGTGCAAAGACGTCATGCCCACTCTCTACCCACTGGGAGACACCCTAGAGCTGCTCTCTGCTGAGACCTCTTCTGACCCTCAGAGACCTGTGCAGTCACGAACAATTGCCAGGGGACTCTGCCGCTGGGAGGATGAGCTCCAGGCCATCTCCCCAGAGCAAGCCAGCTCCGTGCGTTTTTTCTCTCTCCTCAAAGCAGGCTTCCAGGGCCTTTTCTCTTGGTACTTGTCACCACTTGTTCTGTGCAGTCCCTGAAGATAAGCACGTAGGCCCTTTTTAAGATTTTACTGTGAAATAAAAATAGCAGCATTAGGAAATCCAGGAGTCCCAGACCTGATTTCCATCTGGAAGCCCCTTGGGACAGAGCTTTTCTTCCTTAAGTTGGGCTTTCCGTTCCTTTTCACTTCTTCCCCCTTCTCCCATTAAAGGGAGAGTTTACTCTCAAGGAAGCCTCACTCCTAGTTCATAGGCCTGAAGGTGCTGGGGTAGCCCAACGGTCCCTACTTCTTGGGTCCGCCTGGGAACTTCCCTCTCTGGGGATGGCCCACGGGGACTGGACTGTCTGGGACATGCAGGGTATTCCTTCAGCAACCCAAGGAAAATCCTTGTGAAGTGTTCACTGAGCCTTCAGTTGTAATTCAGCTTCAATTGTAAGTGGTCTGGACTGGGCCAAGATATGATTTGCCCAAGTGTGAATTCACTGTTATTTGATTAGTAAAGATCACTAGATTAGTAAAGAGGGATGTGAAGTTGGCCTTGGCTGGAAATCTCACCACCCGAGAGCTTTAAGCAAAGTCCATGCTGGCATTGTTTCCACAGCAAGCTGACTTCAGGTGACATCTTTTGCTTCTAGAAAACAATATTCCAGGCATGAATAAGAAACTATGAGTCATACAATAAGCCTAATACTAGGCTTGTGCCATGACTGCTTTTAGACCATTGTATTTTAGTGCTTAATTATCTGTTTGCTATACAAGTTGGCAATCTTGGCTTTCCTCTCCAATGTAAACAAAATAATATTTCTTAATTCTCTCACTGCTTATTGGTATAATAGCAACTTTCAATTTTTTTTTCCTGTTTTCCATTTCTGTGTAGTTTAGAATGGGAATGGGAAGTTTTCAAGGAAACTTTTTTTTAAGTAGGCTCTGCACCCAGCATGGAGCCCAGTGCAGGGCTTGAGCTCAGAACCCTGAGGTCAAGAGTCAGATGTTTAATTGACTGAGCCAGGTTTTTTTTTTTCAATTATTATTATTATTTTTTTAAGAGTTTACTTATTTATTTGACAGAGATCACAAGCAGGCAGAGAGGCAGACAGAGAGAGAGGAGGAAGCAGGCTCCGCACTGAGCAGAAAGCCCGATGCGGGGCTCGATGCAGGGCTCGATCCCAGGACCCCGGGACCACGACCTGAGCCAAAGGCAGAGGCTTTAACCCACTGAGCCACCCAGGCCCCGCCGCGAGACTTTCTTTTTTAAAGAGTCAGTTTTTCCTTGTGATGAATCTGAGGTAAAAATAGAATTTTTATTAACAAGCCCCCGTTACCAATGGCAAAAAAAAAAAAAAAACCTATTGTAACTGAGGAAGAGTTTCAAGGAGAGGGCTTTTTGTCAGCCATGACACATCTAGGTGGCTTGGCAATCTGGGGTTCAGATTCAGCTTTGGCAGTCCAGAAATTTGATTTCCTCAGCTCCCTGAGAGATGAGCAGATTCAGGGGTATTGACTGTGCTGTTAATAGGTCCGTACATTCTCTTCTTTGCAGCAAAATCTAGGGGAAGTCAGATGACATTCGGTGTTTGCTTGGTGAGCATGGAGTCTGAGCCAAAGGAAGGGGGATGGTCTGAGCGGTGTATGTCAGCCAGCTGTGGGAGCTGGATGTCCTTTCCACTCCAGAGGCAATGTTGTAGAGCAGCGCCCATTGCTCCTCCTCTTGGCTGCTGAGGCCGTCTTTCCTGCTGGCCCAGTGCTGGAATCGGAGTGTGAATAGCTTCCCTTGTTAAAAGAGAACACAAAACCCTCTAAGGTTTGAGCAGATGAGAACTCTGGAAGACGAGACAGTGCATGTAGACAACAGCTTGTTTTCTTGGATTTTCTCTCTCCTTCCAGTTCCCTTCTTTTGATTCTGGCCGTTAATCACCATCTTCACCCCCAGGGGCCTGTGGTGCCCTCTAGAAAATTGGCCAAAGCCAAACATCATTCTCTGTTATTGTTCTCAGCACAGCTGAGATAGGCTGGAATAGTCAATGGACATCAATTTAATTTTATTAAAATTAAGAGAAAGCTAAAGAAATGAACATAGACTGAAACTGTGAAATCATAAGGCTGATGAAGGATAGATTTTTGTACCCGAGCTTGGTGTAAAATGTTGGGAAATCTAAGCCAAACAGTTAATCATGACCAGGTTAAACAATGACTTCATCTCAAGTGATGAGGCAGAGTATTGCCTTTTCAAAGGACTTTTCCTCTGGTGGGGCAGGTGTAACTGAGTAGCTCAAACCCTGTCTGAGCCGCGTTTACTTTTGCAGGTTAACAATCTCATTTTAACAGATTCTTACATACGAAATGTTCATTTCATGCTTAGAGTTGTGTCACCTCTGACATTGTCCTCAAATTCTGGGGCTACTTTACAAAGCCCAGAACGTACTGCTTACCAAGTAAGTCTGCCGGAGTCATTAAGAATGACTTCTTTTCCAGCTCTTGTAGAGGTGGAAAAGAGCCATTGTTTTTGAGGCTCAAAATTGTCCATGTTTGGCTAATAGTAGCCTATTCATGTGGCTCTTATATCCTTTTGACATGACCCCATTGGTCTTGGAGCACTTCCTTAGCTCAACAAAAATGGTTTAGGCTCATCTTGTACTTTTTTCAGGCTCAGTCCTAGAATCAGTCAGACTTCAAAGAAGCCCTGATTCTTTTTAGCAGGGAATAGTTTTTAGAGACCACAACCTGGGTGCCGTAGGTGTTCACTAGTTCTAACCGTACTCAGAGGATATACAGTTGACCCTTGAACAACATGGGTTTGAACTGTGTTCATTTATAAGTGGATTTTTTTCAAGAAGTACTGTAAATACATTTTATGTATGATTAAGATTTTTTCTCTAGCTTTATTGTAAGAATACATATTTAATATATAAAACACACCAAAGTGTTTTTTTTAATTTTTTTATTTTTAAGTAACTGTGTACACCCAATGTGGGGCTTGAACTCACAACCCAGAGATCAAGAGTCACATGCTTTACTGACTGAGCCAGACAGGTGCCCCAGAAGTTTGCATAGGAATTAATATTTTAAAAGATTTTATTTATTTATTTATTTTACAGAGCTTGTGGGCTTGGGGAGGGACAGAGGTGGAGGGAGAGGGAGAAGGAGGGAGAATATGAAGCAGACTCTGGACTCAGCGCAGACCCCCAACACTACCTGGCAGATCCCAGGACCTTGAGATCGTCACCTGAGCCAAAATCAAGGGTCCCCGCTCAACTGACTGAGCCACCCAGGCACTTCAGGAATTAATTTTTTTTAAAGTAAGCTCTATATTCAACATGGAACTTAGGACCCCAAGACCAAGGGTTGCATGCTCTACCAACTGAGCCAGCCAGGTGCCCCATCCAAATATGAGTTAACTGACTGTTTATGTTATTGGTAAGGGTTCTGGTGAGTAGTAGGCTATTAAGTCAAAATTTATTTGCAAATTTTCCACTGTGGGAGGGGAGGGAGGAAGGTTGACCCCCCTAACTCCGCTTTGTTCCTTGTTCAAGGATCAACTGTGTATGTATTTTGGGGGAAAAAAAAAGAGGGGCACCTGGGTGGCTCAGTCCATTAAGCAGCTGCATTTGGCTCAGGTCATGATCCCGGGTTCTGGGATGGAGCCTCCTTCCATCCCTTGTCGTAAAGCTCCCTGCTCAGTGGAGAGTCTGCTTCTCCTTCTCCTCTGCCTTTACGCCCACTTAGGCTCGCTCTCTCTCTCCCTCTCTCCTCTCAAATAAATAAAATCTAAAAAAAAAAAAAAAGAAAAAAGAAAATTAAAGACATTTGACAAATGTCTCGAGACATTAAAAAAGTTCATACTAGTATTTCCAATTTAAATATAATATCGCAGGATTTAAAAACCCTTAATTTCTTTGTAAACTTGTATTTCCTGTCACACTGAAAAGATCTTGGTTCCTTTTGACAGTAACAATTATTTGCTTTATCCCATAGCGTACTTAAGAATTAAAAGAAATTAATATCAAATAACAATAATGCTACTTGTTGACATTTAAGATTTCTTTGCAGCTAAATTTGCTGTTGGAATATATACCACCATTGATGTACAGTCATAATACTGTATTCTAAAGCAACTTACTAATTTTTTTTCTTGTATTCTTGTGCCATCAACAGGATATTCAGTTAGGTTCATTTGTTTCCGTTCATTTCCATTTTATTAATATGTTATTCCAGAGTCAAAACTATGTAAGGTACATCCAGAAGCCCTCTCGTTTTTCCATTCCTCATTATTCCACACTGTTCCCTCCCACATAAATACTTTTTAGTTTTGGTTTATCCATGTAGTGTTCCTTTTCTAAATATTAGAAAATACAAGTGTCTCTATTTCCTTCCACAACCTTTCCTTCCTTATTCCTCATTCATTTTTATGATTAATATTCAATTGGTTAATGTCATGGTTTAAGAATGACTTTTTTTTTTTTTTTAAACAGTAATGATAGTTAATAGTTCTAAACTACTTAATCTCCGGCTGGAGAGAGGAGGAAGCACTTAAACAACAACACTGCTTTTAAATGTGAATACTTTTTTCTTAAAGGCTATTCTTCCAAGAAAAAGAACCATTATTATTATTTTTTACGTGCTTCCCATGCCTGTCTAAGCTGCTAGGAAAGAGTTTAACACAATTTGGGATGAAGCTTGTGCTTCACCATCTGCCAGCTTCTCTGCCACGCTGCCACATTCATCCTTCGGGCCGCTGTCTCTTCTGACGCTGTTTGGTTAGGTGGGCACTTGCATCTCTCTGATATTATGCACCTGAGACTTGCCCTCTTTGGTGCTCCCCTCCAGCTCCTCCCAGATCTTGGGAAGAGCACAGCAATCTCCCTCTGCTTCGGGTTCCTGGGCACAGTTGTTCACCCGGCAGCTCTCCAGTTCCCAGGCTCCCGGGCTCCGGGGTTTCCAGGCTCCGCAGCTCTGCCGCTCCCGGCTCCCGGGCGCAGATGCCAGGAGCCCGCCGGGCGCTGGGGAGCTAGGGCCGCCCCGCCTGCGCACAGTGATGCCGGGATTGGGGGCGGGAGCGCCGCCTCCGTCTTCCGCGCGCTAGCTCGCTCCCGCCCTCTTCCCCGCCCCAAGCCGTCTCCTGCCTCAGCCGTGCAGGCTCCGCACTGCAGATGCCTGCCGACCGCTCTGCGCTCGGCGGTTTCTGCGGTGCCCCGCAGGTCCCTTCGACCGCCGAGCGCCGGCCGCACTCTCGCTGCTCGGGAGGGCCCCTAGGCTAAGCGGACTCGCCAAGTCCCGCGCGCGAAGCCGCTACTCCGGCGGGGTAGTGGGGACCCAGGTGGACAGCGGCCGCGCCGGAGCCCGGAGCGCTCTCGAATGCGGCAGGACAAGCTGACAGGCTCCCTGAGGCGCGGAGGGAGATGCCTGAAGCGGCAGGGTGGCGGCGGCGGCGGCGGCGGCGTGGGCACCATCCTGAGTAATGTGCTCAAAAAGCGCAGCTGCATTTCTCGGACCGCGCCCCGGCTGCTCTGCACCCTGGAGCCGGGTGAGGACCCGGGGCTGCAGATGGGGCACTGGAAAGTAGCGTGGTGCCCCGGAACTGGTGCCTCTGCCTCAGGTGGACTCCGCCTAGGCCGGGGAGCGCTTGTGGGCCGCGGGGTGCAGGGTACCGCGGCTTGGCGCAGGCGGAGCTGGGTCGGTCTGGGAGGGAAGAGCACGGGCGAAGGCCTGGGCGCGGGCAGCGGCCTCCCAAGGCTGGAAGGACCCGATGCCGCCGGCGGGTTCCGACCCCGCGGCCTGTGCGCGGTCTAGCCCTGTTTGTGCCGGGAGCTTCGGGCGAGCGGCGCGCTCGGCCCCGTGCGCGTGGTGGGGAAGTGTCCGCGGCTACCGGGGCCACCAGAGGCCGCGCAACCAATTGTGCTCTCGGCTCACAGGAAGCCAGATCTTGAAAGAGGTGCGTGAGGTGGAGAAAGGCACAGAATTGATACTTGGGGACGGACAGGAAGGCAGCGGCTGCGAAGGAAAAATTGGGGGGCATTTTCCTGAGGATCTGTGCAGCGTGAGTGCCAGGGTCAGCTCGCCTGGAGCCTTTAATTTGTGTGTCCGTGTGGGGAACGGGTAGGAAACACTCTTGCAAGTAGAGATTCTTTCTTAGAGCCAAAGTCCGGGAGCTCGCCTTGCTTGCTAGGCTAGGCCCTTTATGCTGCTAGCTTGTGTTTACACATCCCTGATTCTCTAGGCTGCATAACTCCGCGTCTGCTCCACCGCCCAGTATCCCTCCCTGGGGTTTTATGGGCCCGGCCCTGGCGCGGGCGCCGGGGCAGAGAGCTTTCTGGCAAGGGGTGGTCGCAGAGGGAGCCAGCTGCACTCTCATCGGTGCTTAGCGCTGCTCGCTTGTCCCCAGCGTCGCCCCAGCGGGGTTCCAGACGACTTTGTCCTCCCCGAGCCCCTGCCTCCCATCGCCTTCGGGGACCTGCTATCCTGAGACTGCTGGAGAGAATATGACGAGGCGCGGAACCCCAAAGGGTAGAACGCTTGACTGCCTTTGCGAACCTTGTGGTTTCTTTGTTTTTCTCCCCAAGGAAGTGTCTAATTGCAGAGACTGTAGTATTTATTCACCATCTTCCTTTACCCTTAAAAAAGCTTCTTCCCACGTTAAAAGTGTTTTGTATTTCTGAATCCGGAACAGCTGTGACTATCAGATGAAACATAATATATGTTTCTCTTCTCCCCTCCCTTACTCAGTTAGAAGAAAAGAGGGAAAATGACCTGATTTCAGCTATCGCATGCAGGTGGCGAATGACCAATTCCAGTTAAATCTTGTGACTCATTTTAGATCGTGAGAAAATAGTTGTGGTTTAGACTAACCCCAGCCGGTTTTCAGCACCTGATGCCCATCAGGTGCTCTGAAAAAGCAAAGGGAGCATATTCGGTCATACGGTCAGGGAATCCAGAGATTTTAGGTCGATTGAAATAACTGCGCTGACGGGATTTTCTTGCCTTTGTTACAATAAAGCAAAAGTCATGACGACATGCTCCTCCGTTCAGCACTCTGCATCTGGACAGCAACCTTACAACGAAGTGTGTTTCTCATAGTGCCTTAAATCATTCACCCCAGCTGGAGGCAATCTTGTGGCCATTGTGTCATTGCTCTGCACCGAAGCAGGACTTCATTTAAATAATCTCAGAGAGATTAGAATTTGGGGGGGGGGTACTTCTCTTGGGTAAGGAAATCTTTTCAGGCAGAATATGCTTGTGGCCCTGAAGCTTTGAAAAGACGTATCAGGGCATTGACTGGATGCCTGGGATTCTGTAACACAGCTTGACTTTAGAAATCTAGGACCCAAGTCTTGTATTCACAGTACTGTTCTAGGACTTCCAAGAAGGGCATTTGCACACTGTCATCGGCTTGGGCAAATCGTATATTTCTTGAGTCCACAAGTCTACTTTATTATTGTAATTCTAAATTCTGAAGATAGTTTCTATCTACATAGCAGTGGAAGGTGTCAGGAAGTTTTCAGTTTGCCTAATCTGCAGTCAACATCTTAGAAGCAAACATATTGTCATAAATGAGAATCATAAATTTTAAAACTAAAATACTGTTAATAATGTTTGGTATATCTTGATCCTTGAACTTTTAAGTAATAACCTTTAAAAAATGACTTGAAATATGATTTAAGTGATTTTGAAATTGTAGAAAAAAATAACTTTCAGATTTGATTTTATTATTTTTTAAAGATTTTGTTTTATTTATTTGAGAGCAAATGAGAGAGAGAGAGAGTAAGCACCAACAGAGAGAGAGTGCACATGCAAGCACCAGCAGAGGGGGAGAGGGAGAAGCAGACTCCCCATTGAGCAGGGAGCCTGACACTGGGCTCCATCAGAGGACCTTAGGTTCATGACCTGAGACGAAGGCAGACGTTTAAAGACTGAGCCACCAGGCATCCTTGATATTATTTTTAATAAAATAAACTGGGAATAAAAATTGTCATGTAATTTCCTTCAGGAACAACAGCACATACATCTAACATGGGATTCTGAATAAGAGCCCAATATGAATATTGCATATGGTCTTTGTATATTATAAGCACATTGTCTTGATATATTCTCTTTATTTTCTCCTCTTCCTTGGATTTGGGACTGGAATCAAATAAGTTTATTTAAAGTTGTAGACAACTTGGAATTAGAGCTCAGTTATATTTTTAGCTTGTAGTCTATGATTAAACATACCAACTGTTTTATCTTCAATGAGCAAGTGTATCATGACAGGATTTTAAGATACATGAAAATCTCTAAATAAGATTGTTTGTTTTTTTTGTTTGTTTTTAAAAAGATTTATTTATTTATTTATTTATTTGACAGACAGAGATCACAGGTAGGCAGAGAGGCAGGTAGAGAGAGAGAGAGAGAGAGGAGGAAGCAGCCTCCCCGCTGAGCAGAGAGCCCGATGCGGGGCTCGATCCCAGGACCCTGAGATCATGACCTGAGCCGAAGGCAGAGGCTTAACCCACTGAGCCACCCAGGCGCCCCTCTAAATAAGATTGTTAACGTGGATTATTCCACAAGTGAGAAGGCAGTGACATTATTTTCATAACTCTTAATATTTCACTGAGGTTTTCTACATAGACTTAGTTCATGCATGTCTTAGAAAACAAATTCTGTAAGTAGAGAATTATCTTCCTAAATTTCATAAATATAAATTATACTGTGCTAGGTGATTTATAGTTAATCATCTATACCTATAGTTAATCATCTATATAGTTAATCTATATAGTTATATAGTTATATATCATCTATAGTTATATAGTTATATATCATCTAGATAGTTAATATATCTATAGTTAATCATCTATAACACTCAGTCTACTGAGATAGATATTATTACCCTCATTTTAAAGATAAAGAATTGAGGGGCTCCTGGGTGGCCCACCAACTCTTTGTTTCAGCCCACGTCATGATCTCAGGGTCCTGAGATCCAGCCCCGCCTGGGCTCTGCTGTGGGCATGGAGCTTGCGTAAGATTCCTCTCCCTCCAAGTCTGTGGTGTAATTTTTTTTTTTCCCCACTGCTCCAGACAGCTGTGGAAGCCACCATTCTATGTGATAAACTTCATTCTAGTGGCCACAGGATATTTTTCTATTTTAAAAATCAATATTGTTACCTTCTATTTTAACAAAATTGACTAAAATTTAGCAAAAAATATATGTTCTAAAAATTTATGATGATTCAGTAGAATCAGGTTAATTTTTACTTTTATTTTTGATCTAACTTGGTATTTTCTTCCAAAATAACAGTTATATATTTTTCTTTTAGGAGTTGATACAAAGTTGAAGTTCACTCTTGAGCCATCTTTAGGTCAAAATGGTTTTCAGCAGGTAACTATTTTTGGTTATTGAAAATACTCTTATTTGGGGGAATCTGCAAGGTACACAGAGTATATTCTCTAAGTAGGAAAGCTAACATATACTTTAATACACATAAGGCAAGTCAGTTTTTAAAATTATAGATAAATTAACTTATGAGCTTATAAATGGCCTGTGTTTATACCTGCAACGAAAAATTTTGTACTTGCTATTAATGGTGCAAGTGTGAAAAAAAATTTTTAAAATGGAATATCCATTATTTTGAATCCATAATATATGTTTTTGTTTCTGAACTAGAGCTTTCCAGCCATTGTGTGTGGACGCGGGTCTCAGGTGTATTAAGAGGACTTCAGGTGGGAGGTGGGCAGGCCTTGGAGCCTGGCTCAAAGAAGCTCTGTTTATCTCAGTGTGCTGTACAAATTTTCTCATACTTTCTGGATGTCAAAATAGGAAAAAGGTTGAAAAGTGCTTATCCAGGTCAATATTATCACTTTGCCAATGTTTTTTCTGTGTTCCTAGTGGTATGATGCTCTGAAGGCAGTTGCCAGGCTGTCAACAGGTATACCAAAGGAATGGAGGAGAAAGGTAAGGAGGATTCAGAGGGCTAAAATACAAAAGGATTAGCACTCTGTTCCTCTTTAAAATGTCTGAAATGTCCAAAGGAACGTTCTAGATTTAGTAATTTGAAAGCTGCCTCTCTTCATTATTTATTCATCTAGTAAGTGTTTATTGATTATCGATTCTATGCCAAGTACTGTTCCAGGTCCTTAGGATACAGGAGTGGGAGGATTAAAAAAAAAGACCAAAATTTTCGTTCTCATGAAGTTTACAATGCATACAATATAAAGTATGTCAGTTGGTGATAAGTGCCATGCATAAAAATAAAGCGGGGAAAGAAAGGAGATGGAGAGCCGGTGGGGGTGGGGGAATGGAGATAAGGAGGTGAAATTTTAAATAGCAAGGTCAAATTTGAATAGGGCCCTGATGGTGGTGAGTGGGGTCAGTTGGGTCGAGGTCAAGGGGAGCTACCTGGGGGACGGGCACACCAAACAGGAAGCACCCTCCCACGAGATCATCTCAGGAGTATGCAAGCACAAGGAAGGCACTGGGGGTGCTGAGCACAATGAACCAAGGGGAAAGCATTTGGAGAGAGGGTCATAGAGGTAAATGTGATGGGGGTCAGGGGGTGGCAGGTCATGTAGACATTAGAGACTGCGGTAGGACCTTTACCCAGTCTCAGACAGGAAGCATTGGGAAGTTTTGAGCTGGGGAGTAACATGATAAAACTTATATTTTATTTTTTTTTATTTTTTATTTTTTTAAACTTATTTATTTGTCAGAGAGAGAGAGAGCGAGCACAGGCAGACAGAGAGGCAGGCAGAGGGAGAAGCAGGCTCCCCGCCGAGCAAGGAGCCTGATGTGGGACTCGATCCCAGGATGCTGGGATCATGACCTGAGCTGAAGGCAGCCGCTTAACCAACTGAGCCACCCAGGCGTCCCTATTTCATTTTTTTTTTTTTTTAGACTTATATTTTAAATGGACCTCCCTGGCTTGATAATATGAAGGACAAGGGTGGAAGCAGGGAGATCAGTGGAAGACTTGGGATAATTCAGGCAAGAGGTGGATCAGGGTTGCCATAGTGGAGATGGAGAAAAGGTGTCAGAGTCTAGATGTATTTTGAAGGCTAAGTTGACATGGATTCCTGTTAGATTGAATATAAGGTATGTGATTCTGATACTTGGGAGAAAAATCTGGCTGGGGATATTGATCAGTGTTCCACTTGCTAAATTATGTTCAAATACCAAAACTTGAAGTGCTTTCTTAATATATTAATTTATAAACCTAGTCTTTTTTTCTTAGTAACATATATTGTATTATTTGCTTCAGGGGTACAGGTCTGTGAATCATCAGTCTTACACATTTCACAGCACTCACCATAGCACATACCCTCCCTAATATCCATCACCCACACCCCATCCCTCCCACCCTCCTCCCCTCTAGCAACCCTCAGTATAAACCTAGTCTTAATACCTTTAGAATTTGAACATTGGGGGTTCCCCTTTTTCTTACAGAAACAGCTTTTTGGAATAAAGTCATCAAAGGAATAAAAATATCCAGTGACTCTTTAAAAAAAATGTTATTCATTATGGGACCCCATCTGTCAGTTTTGTGTGTGTGAGAGAGATTGAGGGATGATTTAAAGGCAGAGGCTGCTCCATGGTGAAAAAAGACCCATTCTCCATGAATGTCCAAGTATAGAGAGTGATTCCAAGCTAAGTATAATAAGCTCAGAAGATAGTATAGCTAATTCAGTGAACTGAGATAAGAGTTGAAAAAATTTTTTGTTTCCTTAACAGTATCCCTCCCTAATGGCTGAATCATTGCTTAGTGCATAATAGAAGCTCAACAAATATTAATGGAAAGAATAAATGAAAGATCCTAATTGGTGCAATTCAGTATAGCAAACATTTCAATGAAAAGTTGATTTCTACAGATGGATCTTGTTATTTTCTTGTTTTTCTTGTTAGCTGCAATTTTCTTGTTATCTGCAATAACTTTTTTTAATAAAGGTGAAATTATATATTTTACTTTAGGATTCTTCTTTATCTCTTAATATTTTAGGTTTGGTTGACCTTGGCAGATCAGTATTTGCACAGTATAGCTATTGATTGGGACAAAACCATGCGTTTCACTTTCAATGAAAGGAGTAATCCTGATGATGACTCGATGGGAATTCAGATAGTCAAGGTAAGGCCCCTGAGTTTGACCTGTTGTTTTGACGTGAAAGGAGGTTTCTAAGAGACAGATGTTCCCTGGACAGAGGATCAAACCTAATGGTCTGACTCTCCGTATATTTTCTGCTTTCTTATTCCATTAGTTAACAGCCTTTTAATGGGAACTTTGACTCTGTTTTGTTTTCATAAATTTGCAAGTTGGCAGTAAGAACAAAATGTTCCTGGGCGCCTGGGTGGCTCAGTGGGTTAAGCCGCTGCCTTTGGCTCAGGTCATGATCTCAGGGTCCTGGGATTGAGTCCCTCATCGGGCTCTCTGCTCAGTGGGGAGCCTGCTTCCCTCCCTCTCTCTCTGCCTGCCTCTCTGTCTACTGTGATCTCTCTCTGTCAAATAAATAAATAAAAATCTTAAAAAAAAAAAGAAGAAAATGTTCCTATTCATATTCTATTTACTTGCTCACTTGATAGGAGATTGAAATTTCTTTTTCTTTCTTTAGCATGGGTCAGTGCTGTTAGCTGGATTTTTACATGAAAGTTACAGGTTGTGAAATTTAGAGTGGGTTCTTATTAGGATCTTTGATAATTTCTTAACTGCCAATTTATGAAGATAGTCAGATTGATGGGTCTACTTAAAGCCAGATGGTCAAGGGTTCAAGCCAGCTGTGGAGACAACTGTGGTTTGCCTACTGGGATTATTACAATTGATTAGGGTCTGTTGCCAAAAGCCAAGGTTGCTGATTCAATTTGATCCCACTTTTGTTCTCTTACATAAGCCTCTAACAGATGGCTTTTTTTTGTTGTTTGTTTGTTTTTTAAATTAAAAAAATTTTTAAAAAAATTTATTTATTTGTCAGAGAGAGAGAGGGAGAGAGAGCGAGCGAGCACAGGCAGACAGAGTGGCAGGCAGAGGCAGAGGCAGAGGGAGAAGCAGGCTCCCTGCCCAGCAAGGAGCCTGATGTGGGACTCAATCCCAGGACGCCAGGATCATGACCTGAGCCGAAGGCAGCCGCTTAACCAACTGAGCCACCCAGGTGTCCCTGGCTTTTGGTTTTATATGAGTTCATTACAGTATAATGCTAAGCTCGGGTTTTATTTATTTTTATTTTTTATTTTTTGAAAAGATTTTATTTATTTATTTGACATATAGACAGCAAGAGAGGGAACACAAGCAGGGGGAGTGGGAGAGTGAGAAGCAGGCTTCCTGCTGGGCAGGGAGCAGATCAGGGAGCCTGGAGGCTCCAGGGAGTAGTGGAGATGGGGGGGGGGTTGGGGGACTGGGGAGTTGGGGGGCTCAAGGGGCTTGATTCTGATTCCAGGACCCTGGGATCATGACCTGAGCCGAAGGCAGACACTTAACAACTGAGCCACCCAGGCACCCCTAAGCTGGAGTTTTAAAAGGGAAATTGTCTCTCATTAATTTTGGCCACCAGAATTTGGCTAAGGTTTTGACAGATTTGAAGATACTTTTTTCATGAAGAAGTCCTAACTATGAAAGGAGCTGCTTTATGATCTAACTCAGTCCGTTTCAGACAAATGTTAAAAAGAATGATGAAATTCTATTTTGTATGTTTCTAAAGCCTGGGCACTGTCCATATTTTAGCTGTTTATTTGGAATTTCAGAATGTTTCTCAGAGATGAAGTATTCCATGTTTGAAATGTTTTCTTTCTGCTTAAATTGTGAATTAAGGCAGTATACATTTTATAACAATCATGTTATTAAGAGGATCTTTAATTTTCCTCATTGAAGTGAATGCTGTGTCAGTAAAATGTCATTAGGTCCTGAAAATCATAGTCTCTGCTTAGTTATTAAATTATATATATTGCCCTCATTAAATACTAAAGCACGACAGATGTTTATTTTTTATACAAATTTATAAAATAATTTGGATAGATTTTTCTGTCTTGGACAGAATGATTTTCCTGTCTCTCTACAGTATTGCATTTTTTGCTATTTTGATATTGCTCCTTAATATCATTTGGAGTTTTGATAGTTGAATATTACATCTCATTTCAGAGAAAAGGATAAGGCTAGCATCGATCACACATATATTGAAATGACTCTTATTTTATCTGAGACATAGTATTAAAAGAAACTTTCAGTTTACATAGAAATATAATGTAATTTCTGTTAATTGAGTCACTTTTGTATTAATTCTTGAAATACTTTAAATTTTGACAGAAAATTCTGAGGAAGGTTAGAAAATTTGCCTGACTGAAATTGCTCTTGACAGTTGTATAAGTCAACTACATCTCAATAAAACTGGGAAAAAAATGTATCTTAGCATATTAGAAAACATTAGGAAAAAGAAAATTTTAAAAATTGTTTTGGCCCATGTGTATAGGGTACATAAACATTTTTAGAAGCTAAAATCCATGTTGATAATCTGATTCTATTTAATGCTGAGGCAAAGTTAAAGGCATTTTTTGGAGAGAATATAAGGAGACATTTTAAAAGAATATTGTTTGCCTTCTTCAGGATCTTCACCGCACAGGCTGCAGTTCCTACTGTGGCCAGGAGGCTGAGCAGGACAGGGTTGTGTTAAAACGGGTCCTGTTGGCCTATGCCCGATGGAACAAGAATGTTGGGTACTGCCAAGGCTTTAACATCCTGGCTGCTCTCATTCTGGAAGTAGTGGAAGGCCATGAAGGGGATGCACTGAAGGTGAGTCTGGGGCTCTGAAGAGGGCAGTTGAAATTCTTCTGAGAGTGAAATACCAGAACTGTCATTCCTCTTCCCTGATGGCCATTTGCTACACTTTGTAATGACCCATAATCACCACTTCCCCCATGTTAAAGCCAGGTCAAGTGACGGACTCACATATCTGCCAGATGTTTGGAGAATGATTGTTTTTGGATAAAACATCACATTTTTAAAGCAAGTTGAATATGAATTGTATTAATTTTTCATGATTTGTAACAAATTAGCTGCTTAAAATAGCAAACATGATCTCCCTCACAGTTTCTTTGAGTCAGGAATCCGGGTGCACTGTAGCTGGCTCTAAGTCATATTGTTGTCATCCAAACTGTTGGCTGGGTCTGCAGCCTCATCTGAAGGCTCAGTTGGGGACAGTATTCACTTCCAAGTTCATGTGGCTGTTGGCAAGACTTAATTCTTCACAGGTGGCTGGCCCAGGGCCTAGGTTCCTGGTTGGCTGTTGGCTGGAGACCTTTTTTAGTTCTTTGCCATGTCTCCATCTTACAACAAGGTGGCTGGCATCCCTCAGAGTGAGTAGGAGAGTAAAAGAGAATGAGCAAGGCAGGAGAGATTAAACTGCAGATTTGTGCCCTAATACCAGAAGCTGCATTCCATCATTTTTGCCATATTCTATTCATTAGAAGCCAGTCATTGGGTCCAGCTCTTACTCAAGGGGAAGGGCTCGTATAAGAATGTGACTACTGAGAGGTGGAGGTCATAGGGTAGTCATGTTAGAAGCTACCTGCTCCACAAATTAATTTCAAATACAAATTAATGCTCCACATTAATTCTGGTTGGATCTTTTTATTGGGTTGCTTTACTATTTCATAGGTGAGGAGTGGTATGGAGGAGGTAACCTGAGAGTACTTGTATATGATGGAAGGTATTTGCATGGAAAAAGTTATGGAAGTGAATTATATTTTATTATCTTTTAATCTTCGATGCTTCGAACCTTCATCAATAAAAACATTTTGGAAACACTTTGAGATGGGTTATAAACAATTTAAGCTAATAAATTGAAATGTGAGTCTGTGAGTCACCAGAAATAATCTTTATGAGAAATGAAGCATTTCACATGCACAGGATGGCTGCTTCCTTATTAGCCTGGGGCAGTATGGGGCTGCTAATTCATAATTGAACCCTCAAACTGCTGTTGGTTGCAGTGCTTTGTGATGGATGGGATGGATACTTAGTCTTTGTTTGCAGGAGCCTCCCCCAGCCCCAGCCTTGTGTTTGACTGCGGTAAATACCTTAGTGATATTCCCGGGCACTGAATAACGTCATATGGAAAAACAAGCAAATGTTCCTCCAGGTTTTATATGCATCATGGTGGAATTAATTATAAACCCAGCTTGACCTGGTCTAAATCTGTATTCACCCTTTCATTTTTTCCATTCCTGTACTTCAGGAAACAGCTCTGAAACTCCTTCGTCACATTAAGTGGGGGAGAGGGGAGCCAATGACAAATCAAATACATGAGTTCAAAACATTTTTTATTAAGCCTTTGTTTTGCTCAGTCTATCAGCTTTAGTTGATTTTGTTCTTTTCAGACGTAATTTCTGTGACTATAAAAAGAACTGTTGAAAAGTTGGAATAAGCAATTCAGGTTAGGAGCTAGGTGGAGAGGTCTGGGGGCGGGGACATAGTTGCCATTCAAATCATGAAAGAAACTCCTTGACAAACTAAAAATTCACATAAAAAAGATGGATAAGATAAAGCTGAGGAACTGAATATTTATATTTCTGCCTCTAAGAAAACGAACTCCATGAGATGAAATGACATCATCATCATTTCAGAATCTTGTGGTTAGACATTGAATATGCAGAGGAAGATTGGATTCATGAAGAATCACTTCAGATGCAAGGGAAAATATTGGGGTCAGTGTTTTTTAGCTGTTATCTTGGCCCCTGCAACTTTTAATTATTAAGCAAATATATAATTTATTTGAGAAGTAGGTAAACCATTCTGTGGGCTTTTCAGCACTTACTGTTTTTTCTTAGTAACTGTTTTTAACTATTTGTTAAAACGTTTAGGCTCCTTCATTATTTACTTTTAAAAAAATATATAGTTTTAGAATAGTTTCAGGTTCACAGCAAAACTGAGAGGAAGGTACAGAGATTTTCCATGTGCCTCCTGCTCCCACACGTGTACAGCTTCCCCACTATCAACATTCCCCACCAAATGTACATTTGTTACAATTCATGATTGTAACATGGATTACAATCCACAGGTTGTATTCCCTGGTACAGGTCATAGTCACCTAAATTGCATAGTTTACATTAGAATTCACCCTTGGTGTTGTACATTGTGTGGGTCAGACAGATGTTTAATGACATATCTTTATCATTATAATATTCAGAGTGTGTTTACTGCCCTAACAATCCTCTGTTCTCTGCCTGGTTATCCCCCCTGCCCTTCCCCCAACCCCCCACAGCAACTGATCTTTTTATGATCTCTTGCTTTATCCTGATGTCATATAGTTGGAATCATACAGTATGTAGCCTTTTAAGATTGGCTTCTTTCACATTGCAATAAGCATGTAAGGTTCCTTCATGTCTTTTCATGGCTTGGTGGCTCATTTATTTTTAGTGCTGAATAATACTCCACTGTCTGGGTGTGCACGATTTATCCGTTCACCTACTGAAGGACGTCTCTGCTGCTTCCAAGTTTCAGCAAATATGAATAAAGCCGCTATAAACATCTGTGCACAAGTTTTTGTGTGGACATGAGTTTTCAGCTCCTTTGGGTAAATAACAATGAGTGTGATCACTGGATCAGATGGTGAGAGTATATTTAGTTTTGTGAGAAACCACAACTGTCTTCCCAAGTGGCTACAGAGTTTTGCATTCCCACCAGCAATGTGTGAGAGTTCCTTTTGCTCCACGTCCTTGTCAACATCGGGTGTTGTGTGCATTCCAGATATTGGCCATTCTTTTTTTTCTTTTTAAGATTTTATTTATTTATTTGACAGAGAGAGATCACAAGTAGGCAGAGAGGCAGGCAGAGAGAGAGGACGAAGCAGGCTCCCTGCTGAGCAGAGAACCCAATGCAGGGCTCTATCCCAGGACCCTGGGATCATGACCTGAGCCAAAGGCAGAGGCTTAACCCATTGAGCCACCCAGACTCCCCTGGATTTTGGCCATTCTAATAGTTGCGTGCCGTGGTGTCCTAATTTGAATTTCCCTGATGATATGTGATGTGAAGCATTCTTTCATATGCTTATATCCCATCTTTTTTTTTCTTATATCCCATCTGAATGCATCTTTGGCAAAGTACCTGTTAAAGTGTTTGGTCCATTTTTAGTCACATTATTTTATTTGGAGTTTTAAGAATTCTTTGTATATTTTGGATAGCAGTCTTTTATCAGATATGTCTTTCACAAATATTTTCTCCCAGTCTGTGACATGTCCTCTCATTCTCTTGACATTGTCTTTCACAAAACCGAAGTTTTTAATTTTGAAGAAATCTAGCTTACCAATGGTTTCTTTCATGGATTGTGTCCTTGCTCTTGCATCTAAAAAGTCATTACCATACCCAAGGTCATCTAGGCTATGTTATCTTCTAAGAGATTTATAGTTATGCAATTTACCTTTACATCTGCGTTCTCTCTTGAGTCATTTTTTGGTGAAAGGTGTAAGGTTTGTGTCTAGATTTAGTTTTTGGCATGCGGACGTCCAGTTGGTCCAGCACCACTATTTTTGCTCTGTTGCCATTATTTATATGAATTTTTTTAAAGATCTAATGTGTGGGGATGTCTGGGTGGCTCAGTGGTTTAAAGCCTCTGCCTTCAGCTCAGGTCTTGATCCCAGGGTCCTGGGATTGAGCCCTGCATTGGGCTCTCTGCTCAGCAGGGAGCCTGCTTCCTCTTCTCTTTCTGCCTGCCTCTCTGCCTACTTGTGATCTCTGTCTGTCAAATAAATAAATAAAATATTAAAAAAAAAAGATCTAATGTGTGGTCTTTGAAATGTATCAGTGGGTGGAGTGACCTACCTAGCACGACACACGGCTGTCTCTGATGCCCTACGTGAGACTTTGAGATGCCTTTGGACAGAGAATTTCAGTGTGTCACAGGAATTACTATGATAACTGAAAATTTTTGTTTTTCTTGTTTCATGTAATTTTGAGAGATCATCATTTCTTTAGAAAAGCTGAAGTATCTCTCTCAGTATTCTATCCTTAGATAAAAAGTGCCACAATAGACCATTACCTTTAAATATTGCCTTTGTGAGCCTGTCCATCCCTCTTCTCCTTACTCAGAGAGGGCAGTCTTCTCTGCTGGACATCTGCACCCCCTCATCAGCTGGCCCCAGTCCCTCCAGGACCTCCTTCCTCCACACAGATTGAATCTACTGTTCTCCTTTTATTGCTCAGCTCCCCCTGTAATAAAGGTCTCAGAGGGACTCTCAAGAGAATGGCCCAGCCCTTATTGGCTAGTCGAAACAAGGACCCTAAAAGGTAGAAATTGGAAGCCAGAGATGAGGGAAAGATGGGCCCTTGTCAGGTCTGGGAGATAATTTTCTTGGGAAATAGAGTTTTATGTTAGACTGAAAATTAAAAATGTGAGACCATGATATAGGGCCAGCTGTGATTTTATTCTTAATTTTGTTTTTCCTGTGCTCTGGGGAGTGAGTGGTCTTCTAGGGAGGAGGAGGACAGCAGAGGATACGAGCTGACAGAGTAAGGATCAGAGCTTGACACACAGAACTCTGTGTGTGTTTTGCTGGGTCATTCTAGTGGTTCTTGACATCTTAGCAAAGGTAACACAAATAGAAAAGTAAGAATGAAAATAGTAATTTGAAGAACTTGTGAGATAATCTTATGAAAGAAATCCAGACTTTGAAAGTACCACATGTTCAAACAAAACCCGTGTTGCCTTGTCCTGGGAGAGGAAAGTGGACGGAAAGCCACTGTCAGTTCCAAGAACTGGGTTGATGCTAAGTGCATTTCTAGACTTGCTTTCATTTGGGGCGGGGCGGGGTGAGGTTTATGATGGTTCAGCTCTTGGTTTTCATATGAAGGTTGTGAAACTGTGCTGCCACCAGGGAGCCAGTATGGGATTGCTGCTCGCTGTTGATGGAGCTCGTGCTCCATCACTGAGTGAGGCTGAGCCTTGTACCAGCACAGCTCCTTAGGGGCTGAACTCAGGTCTGGTGGCCCATCTAGAAACTTTAGACAGCAGTGGACTGTGGGTCTGAGTTCCTTTAATAATTATGCCTCTCGCTCCTCACCCAGCGTGGAGATGAGCCACGGAAGTCCAGAACATTCAGTATTGACACGTTGGGATGATGGTGTGCTTTGGCTAACTGCATTTTTTTAATACGTCCCTTTTTATTTGGGACATGTTGGGATCTCAGTGTTTAGGAAGCGATCTTACTCTTTATCTTTTTCTTCAGATTATGATTTACCTTATTGATAAGGTACTTCCTGAAAGCTATTTTGTCAATAACCTCCGGGCTCTGTCCGTGGACATGGCTGTCTTCAGGGATCTCTTGAGCCTGAAGCTCCCCGAGTTATCTCAGCACCTGGACACTCTTCAGAGAACTGCGAACAAGGAAAGTGGAGGTAGTGATGACTCAGCGCTGTTACACCCCTGGAAATATTTCACTTCCCCGATTCCACTGTCCCCCCGAGCCTAGACCTTGCGCCGAAATACTTGTCTTCAGGTATTTCTGTTCATGAGCGTTTGGTGCAATGAAATAGATGGTTAGAGGACAAAAACACAACTGAAAAAAAAATCATAGGGCCTCGTGTTGAACCTCCGACTGGTCCTGGTTAGGAAGTCCGTCAAGAACCGACCGAGTACTTTACCAGTCCTGGATGGACACCTAACAGGATACATTGCTCCCTAAATGGGGAGTCTGTCTTACCATCTAGTTCAGCTGCTCTCAGCTCGTACCAACCCATAGGAGTTCTTTAAAGCTGAGCAACTGTACGATTTCACACAGACTGTGCTTTTGCCTGAACCATGGAGCCTGTGGAGAGTCAAATAAGCATCCCCCTTAAGTTTTAGAAGATAAACCAACAGTCTTTTGGGTTCAGATGTTCAGTGCTCCTTTTATCTATCCGTGGTAGGGGTATTTAGGTTTACTAGAGATGAATGGGTCCGCTCTTTCTGGAGAAGGGCTCCCCGGACCTCCATGTAAGCCTTGGAGCCCTGGGTCGAGGGAGGGGTGGAGCCTCTGCTCAGCAAGCGGGAGGCCCTGAGTTGCCGCTGTCTGATGGGCATCACCCTGCTTGCTGAGGTGCCCGAGCTCGAGGCTGTGGTCGTACCCACTGCCTGCACTTGCCTGGCTCTGTGCAGGGGTCCCAGGAAGAATAATGAAGTTTGTTGTGTTTCCTGGAAATGGTTGCCAGTTCCACACCTGGGCATTGAAATCTGGGAAAATATGAGAGGATGTGAGGACCTAATCAGTGATTACAGGACACTGGACATTTTAGTGATGCCTGGCTGTCTCTCAGCATTTCCTTCTCAGCCACCTGAATAATCTTTAATTTGGCTGTGCAGTGCCCTTGCACACCTCTGGGGGTGTCCTAATATGTCCAGTAGACTGCCTTGCCTGTCCGATGTCAGACATGCTTTCCTGGGTTCCACCTTTGCCTCCAAATGTCCTGAACTTGCCCATAAGTGCTGCCCTCAGATTCTTAATTTTCTGAACCATGATGCTCCTTTGTTTTTGCAGAAGAAGAGAGAAACTGAGTGCAGGAGAACAGATCTTGTTTGGCTTATCCTTGGGTAAATGTGTAGTCCGACTAATTTGGAGGGAGAATCAGTTTAAATACCTACATTTTTACGTTTCATAAAATACATACTTAATGCCATCACAGGAAGTAGGAGGGAGCTCTGTGTTTTTGGTAAATTCAGAAACTTCAGTGTGAGCTGTGTGGATTAATTCACAATGTTTTTTTAAAATTTCACGTTGTTTAATCTGCAAATACTCTGAGCTTTTCCACCTCTCTTTCTGTTATGATTTCCAGTTTAATTCCACTGTGGTCTGAGAGCTGTGCATAATTTAAGAAGTAGACAAGTAATTTCATAAAAAGCCATGTTTTTATCAGCGGCACTTGAATAAAAGTGGGCTTTATGAGGTTTCAAAAATTTGATTCTACTTTTAAGAGTCTAAAATCCTTTCTTTTTAGCCTGTTTTTGGTGAGGAGAACATTCTCCTTAATTTTCAACACCCCAAAATAGGTAGAGCCAAATTAAGTTTTAGGTTAAGATTTCTGAAATATCGGGGGACCTGGGTGGCTCAGTCAGTTAAGCATCCATCTGCTTTTGGCTCAGATCATGATCCCAGGGTCCTGAGATTGAGCCCTGCTTAGTGGGGAGCCTGCTTCCCCCTCTCCCTCTGCCTACCATTCCCCTTGCTTGTGCTCTCTTTCTTTCTCTGTCATATAACTAAATAAATAAAATCTTTAGAAAAAAGATTTTTTAAAAAGATTTTATTTATTTATTTGACAGACAGAGATCACAAGTAGGCAAGAGAGGCAGGGAGAGAGAGGAGAAAGCAGGCTCTCCGCGGAGCAGAGAGCCCGATGCGGGGCTCGATCCCAGGACCCTGGGAACATGACTTGAGCCGAAAGCAGAGGCTTAACCCACTGAGCCACCCAGGTGCCCCTGATTTTTGAAATATCATAAAGAATTTGTGAAAATCCCTTATTGAGATTTTTTTGTCAAACACACCTGTGTTCTTCCAAAAAAAGGAAGGAGACAAGGAAGGAAAGAACCAAAATTTAGAGATCTAAAGAAATCAGTCAGGATATGTAACATATTTGGTGGGTGTGGGTGATTGAACAAGGCTAATTTTATATCTTGCATCAATTCTGAAGAAACACAGAGTGTTTGTTTAATTTCAGGTGGCTATGAGCCCCCACTCACGAATGTCTTCACGATGCAGTGGTTTCTGACTCTCTTTGCTACGTGCCTCCCTAACCATACAGTCTTAAAGATCTGGGATTCAGTCTTCTTTGAAGGTTCGGAAATCATCTTGAGAGTGTCATTGGCCATCTGGGCAAAATTGGGAGAGTAAGTGATTTCCCCATTCTGTTTTGTTCTGTGGTGTGGGGGGCTTTAAGCAATTTTGTGCTCTAATGTGAAAAGCATCTATATTTAAGTAGGAGCAAAAGAGAAAGTTGGGAACTTCGTTGATTTGCTTTAGCCTTCTGAAATCTTAGTTGGCTGATTCTTGATTATTGGGGGGGCAAATAGAGTCTATGTTGGGGAAGGGGGAGCAGGCTTTTCCAGGTCTGTAGATCTCCATTTCAGTGCTAGTGTCCTGGCTGGTTTACTCTGCACCCTCTCCCTGGACTCTAGTTGGGAAGAGAGAGAGGGAGAAGAACTGAGATGGAAGAGGAAGATTGGGAGAGGAGTAGCTGGGTTTGTTGGTTAACATTCACGATTTGGATGATTTTTAAGTCCTTAGTATTTATTTAGTTCTGCTCTTCAGGACCATAATAAAATTAAATGAGATAATATGTTTAGGGTCTCTCTGGTGCTTAGTACATAGTCAAGAGTAGAACACACAGAGGGCACCTGGCTGGCTCAGTCAGTAGAGCACGTGACTCTTGATCGCAGGGTCGTGAGTTCAAGCCCTACTCTGGGTGTGGATCCTACTTAAAAAAAAAAAATAGTAGAACACATGGAACCACTTGTTTTTCATCAGGAATTAATTCTGTGATGAAATCTGTTACTACCAAGCATAGTACCACATAGATGTTACTTGTATTTGTTACCAGTAGCGGGACTGTGAAAAGGAGGATATTTTCACCCATCTCTAATATATTATGATTATTATGTTAAAATTCTACCTTTGGGTAATGGAAGGGACATTAGGATGAAATTGTTATAGTTAAGATGCAGAGAAGTTTTTAATGTTTGTTTCCTAGAGTTTTAAATGACTTGAGTGAGTACTCACAGA
Organism: Mellivora capensis; assembly: GCA_004024625.1. Classification (NCBI taxonomy): domain Eukaryota; kingdom Metazoa; phylum Chordata; class Mammalia; order Carnivora; family Mustelidae; genus Mellivora; species Mellivora capensis. Next base: position 39,282 of record PISX010008870.1, on the reverse strand, counting down.
CAACATGTCAGAAAACTAATAAATCACTGACAGTGATTTGTTTCAAAAACCTTTTAACCAGCCTTTTATTTATGTTAAGTTGTTTCCTAGGAGACTTGCAGTATTTCCCATTTTTTTGCAAGAAAGATCCACCAACTATCAATTCAGGAATTTAGAAAGATCATTATTGTGTAGAACTATTTGGAAACAGCACATAGCCATCTCCTTTGCTTGATTTTTGGTATACTGCTTCTCAGCTGGGCAAATAAATGAGTCTGCTGGGGATTTGGAGTGCTGTTTACTTATCTTTTCATTTTCCCTCAATATCTAGATCTTTCTGCAGTCCTACATTTCCAACCTACTGTATGCCCGAAGCTCCTTGAACTTTGACAGTGTCTGTGGGTGGGATAGTTCAGTTACCGGGTAACTAGTTTATGGAATTAAAACGGTGTAGCACTTTACTGAGGCTGAGTCCGTTAAAGTCACTTTTGTGCTAGTTCTTAGTTATGGGGCAGGAGGTAAAGAAGAGATTCTGGTTTTACTCCCCTCATCCATTACGCGTAGGATCAGAATTTGTCTGGTCCTCCCAGGGGAGTCATGGTGTGGACCAGCATTGCTCGAAGCACTGTCGAGGTGAAACTAGCTCATTTAGTACTCACCAGCATCCTGTGAGGTAGGACTATTCTCACCCTCATCTTACAGATGTGGGGACGGAGCCACAGAGAAGTTAAGTGAATTGCCCGAGGTCACTCAGTAAGTGGTAGGGCCTGATTTTGAACCCAGATATCCTGGCTCCAGGATCTGCACTGTTTTTTTTTAAAGATTTTATTTTTATGTAATCTCTACAACTAACGTGGGGCTCGAACCCACAACCCTGAGATCCAGAGTCACATGTTCTACCCCCGACGGAGCCAGCCGCGTGCCCCTAGAATCTGCACTTTTACTAATGTGAGTCTACTGACAATAAACCAGTATCGTTTATGAAGTTAAGGGGATAGAGGAATGACACTGGTGGGACTTTAAATGTCTCAGTGTCTTTGCTTGCTGCACTTGTACATTTTTTTGAGCATGCCACTTATTAAACGAAAGGAAGGGCAGCCAGCACATGTCACCAAGAGCCTACAGTGCTGCCATGACATCAGGCAGCTTAAACGCCTGGTCTCATTCGGTTCTCTGTATAACCCCAGGAAGTAGGTAGGATTCTTCTTCTGCCTTTCCAAGTGGGAAAGCTACCCCAAGGGTGAATCAACTAGCTCATGGTCCCATAGCTCATCAGCCGCAGAGCTGGGACTTAATCCTGGATCTTTCTGACTCCAGTGCCTGTATTCCTCCCCACAAACTTTCTGCTGAAAAAATCATGAACAACAGATCCGTGGAACCTCTCCATTCCCCTTCCTCCTGCAACTTGGCATTTCTTCTTTTCACTCACATCACAGGGTGCTTTGGGAATCTGTAAGCCATGGACCCTCAGCACACTTTCCCTGGCGTCTCTCAAGTATCCTTTCTCCTCTGACCCCTTGCACTGCCTTGCTCCCTCGTACGTCATCCTGGCCTAGCACCATGTTTCCTCCCTGGTCTTCCCATCATACCCTACACTTGCCATGCGACCTCCAGCCAACCTTGCTAGGGCACATCTGTTTCCACACTCCCTGGGAAGTGCCTTTCAGTGACTCTTCCCCCGAAGAGCCTCAGTAGGCACCTGATGCCATTGCCTTCTGCTGTCTGCAGCTCTGTTACCTCGAGCTCTCTGTCGCCCTCTGGCCATGCAGGCCACCTGGCCACCTTTGGTCGCATGGAGCTCCTTCCACAGCCTAGAAAGGGCCTGCCGTGTCCTGCATCCACATCTTTCTTCCTTGTCAGCCTGGAGTATATTTTTCAGAACTCTTCTGAAGCATTATTTCCTTTCCTCACCCTCCAGAGTACACTTAACCACTTTCTCAATTATGCCCACACGCTACTCTGGAGTTTTGCAATAACACTTCAACAGGCTATTTCACTTAATGGCAAGGGGACTGAAGAGCACACTCGAGCACCTGCAGTTTTTCCATCATCATGGTTTTTTTTGGATGGCCCCGTGGAAATTCCCTGACATTAGTGTATGTCAAAGTGTATATCTTATGGTTGGGGGGACAAATATAATTATCCTACTGTACAGAGAATGTGGTAATAGATAAAACACATGCACAATATTTTTGCTTTATTTTTTGATATTTATTTATTTGCTTATTTATTTATCCGTGCCAAAAAGGTTGTTTCAGTAAAGCACGGCCGCAGGACCCGCGGGCAGGAAGAGCTGCTCACGGTGCTCTTTGCTTGAGACTCTTCCTTTTTTCTCTCCCCCCCCTCCGCCCCCGCACCCCAAGGATGAAAGTCTAAACTGCCTTAAAGGTTGCCAGGTGACAGATTTCTTTATTTACATGTAGAACCAAATGCAAGAAGCATGGTGTAATGGCCAGCTGGCTACAGTACCTAGAGAAGAACGGAAAAATTTCTGTCTGTGAAAGTGTCCTGGGGATGGTTAAATGTGCAGAAAAGTTAGAAGTTCTTATTCTTGTATTTTTCATCTTTCACTTCTACTGTGGTTTGGTTTCAGTCTATCGGTGATAGCACCATCGTGGCCTCAGATTCCTTAACTGTTCTTTGGGACCCGATTTTGTGGTTATTAGTTCTGACTGGTGGTGTGTGTGTTGTGTAGAACGTGTCACATGAAAATAAGCAAGATGCCGCGGGTGGGGCTGTGAGGCTGGCAAGCAGAAATGGAAGAGAGGAGCTCCTCCTGTGACAAGTACCTCTAAGCTGCCTTTGGTGTTTTTTTTGGAGACTGTATACCAGGATTGTGATTTATTAAGAAAAAAATCAGCAAAATAGGTTAATTTGGAAATAGCAGAGAATTGCAAGCCAGGACATGCAATCTGTGTCCAAGCCATGGGCACGTGTCTAGGATTGTGATTTTTGTTGATTGCTCATTTTGATGGCAAGAGGCAATACCTTGTTTTGCACCTGCAGTATATACCTGATAAACAACAACAGGGGGGCCTAAACATTTTCTTCTGCTCTCCTTTCTTTATCTAGGCAGATAGAATGCTGTGAGACAGCAGATGAATTCTACAGCACCATGGGGCGCCTTACCCAGGAGATGCTAGAGAATGACCTTCTGGAAAGCCATGAACTCATGCAGGTGAGTGGGCAGCATGGCCCCATCTCAAGGAACCCAGGGAAATACGTTTGGCCAGTCCTCAGATTGTTTTTCACTTGACCAAGAGTCTATATATAATTTGATCAAAATCTGTCACAAGAGGAAGGAAGAAATGAATAATGGATATTTGTGATACTTCCATTAAAGCTGTGTTGCTTAAGAGTCCAACCTCCAAAAAAAAAAAACCCCAAAACCAAAAAAACCCCAAAACTCCTAAATCTGATTTTTTTAAGATTTATTTATCTTTGAGGGGTGCCTGGGTGGCTCAGTGGGTGAAGCCTCTGCCTTCGGCTCTGGTCATGATCTCAGGGTCCTGGGATCGAGCCCCACATTGGGCCTTCTGCTCAGCAGGGAGCCTGCTTCCTCCTCTCTCTCTGCCTGCCTCTCTGCCTACTTGTGATCTCTCTCTCTCTCAAATAAACAATAAAATCTTAAAAAAAAAGATTTATTTATCTTTGAGAGAAAGAGAGTGTGTGAGTAGAGGGGGGACAGAGGTAGGGCATCCTCAAATAGACTCCCCACTGGGCAGAGAGCCTGCCGTGGGGCTCGAGCCCAGGACCCTGTTTCATGACCTCTCATGACCTGGGCTGAAATCAAGAATAGGATGCTCAACAGACTGAGCCACTCAGGCACTGCTGAATCTGATTTTTAACCTTTTAAAAGGAGACTTGTGGGGCAACATAATGATTTTGGGAAAGAAATTGTTGAGGATAAAAAGGAGATTATTGGATAAAAAGGAGATTATTCTCATCAGCATATTAGTTTATTTGTTTTATCTATATTTTCTACTCATGTCATTATGTATTTTTTTTAAAGATTTTGTTTATTTGAGAGGTTGAGAGAGAGCACAGTGGGGGGGCAGGGGTTGCAGTGCAGAGGGCGAGGGAGCAGGGAGCCCGGTGCAGGGCTCAATCCCAGGAATCTGAGATCTATGTATTAATCATAAGTTTTAATATGAAAGACTTGAAGGGTTTTGTTATTTTCTGGCATGTTATTATATCTCAATATCATATTCACAAAGGCATTAAAATTGATAGTATAGAAATAACAGCAACATTGTTAACATTCTATCTTGCATTAGGTTCTATAATATAATTTTACCCTTATTTTCCTCTGATGTTTCTGACTGCTGCTTCTCTTTCTGGTTGTTCCTTCTGCCCACCGACCAACCGTGGGTCTTATCCAAGGTTGTCCTTGGGCCTTATTTCCTTCTTTCTCTGTGATTTCTCTCTCCTTTTGCTGGATTTCAGTTTGTACTCGTATGCTGGGTTCCATGCATGAGGTCATGTTTGGGTGCTGCGCCCTGTCAACAGATTAGAAACTGAAGACTCAGACCCTGACTTAGGGCTGGAGAAGTGAGGAGTTTCTCTTCCTTTGTTCATTTCCTGGCATCTCCAGCTCCTTCTCAGAATCCCTGGTGTTTAGCAGATAGCTGCCTGACTCATTGAGAATGGTGACCACCTGACAGAACTTCCCTGAACATTTATAGTTTCTATTTGAACTTTTCTTTGCATTCTCATCTCTTCTTCCTTTTTTCCTGTCTCAGAGGAGGAAGGGTTCTGTCTGAGGCTGACCTCGATGCTCTGATTCCGACTTTCTCACATATCCCGGGACCATGGCTGCATCATCGCTCATTCTCTCTCAGAGGGAAGTACCTTTATTGAACATGGCTCTGTGTGTGAGGTCCACGCTTGGCATTTCCCATGTATGAGATCCTCCGTGTCCCGCAGAACTGCCAGAATCATATGCCCAAGACAGGATGTTGGGGTACCATCCCTTCTCCCTCACTTGTGAAACTTCAGTGGCTACTTCCATGTCCTGCCTACAAAATGAAGCAGGACTTCTCAGCTTTAGCATCAGTACTCTTGACCGGCATTAACCCATCTTTTCAGCCACAGCTGTTCCGTTTTGTACCCCTGACTTACTCTTGACAGTCAAGTCAAGCTGTCTTCCATGCTCCCTGAAGTCCCTGGGAATATGCCTCCTCTGTCCCTGTGCCCCTGCTGCTCAGTCTTTCCCTTCTACCTCCACATGTTCAAGGGCTGCCTCCTCCTGAAAAGTTCAGATACCATTTCCTTTGTGGAACATTCTCTGATAGTCTCAACGAAAATCATCTCCCCCTCCCCCCAAAAAAGAAAATCATCTCCCATTTCTCTAAACCACTGCGGCATTTTCTTTGTACCTCTCTCATGAGCATTCATCACATTCGACCTTGACTGAGGACCATCTTCTTTCTTGGTGATATTTTTAAGCTCCTTGAGGATAGGGATTATGCTTTGCTCATAAACACTTAGCACTTTGCCTTTTACTAGAGCTGCTCAATAAATTTATTACTTCATTTAGCAAACACCTGTTAAGAGTCTATGATTAGTTTCCTGCCTTCTCTTTTTCAATAAATGTTTGCTGGATTAAACAACACTCACAGATGGTGGCCCTCCTTCTAGATTCTCTCAGCTCTAATACAGTTGGCATTTTGCTGCCAGAGTGATTGTCCACACTGGAATTCCAAAGTTTCAGTGGAGCTTTTGGGAAGGGAAAAAGAAGACCTGAAAGGTCCTAAGGAGAGAAGGAAAATGATCTGAGTCGTGACTTCTGCTAGATATGGGCAGGGGCAGCATTGTGAAGGGCGGACTTGAGGGGTCAAGTCTGACAGCAGGAGCTTGTGAGAGGCAGTGACGGGTGGAAACAAGGATGGAACAGAGATGATACTTAGAAGGCGAAATTGATAGGACTTGGCCTTAGAAGATGGATATGTGGAGAGGGAAGAAGAAATGGGGAAACAAAGGCAACTGACAAGTCTCTGGCTTAGGAAGGCAAGCATAAGTGTATGGGGGGAGGAAGATGGGTTTGTTTAGAGACAAGTTGTGTTGGAGGCCCATTCTGGCTGCCCATGCCTTACCTATGCAAGGTGTTCCCACTTCTTCATGGCCAGAACCTTCTGCACTGGTCAGAGCTCTATTCCTACCTAGCCCTCTCTGCTCCTGCACTCATTCTCTCGCGCTCTCAAATAAATAAATAAAATCTTCAAAGAAAAACAAAAGAAGCGTAAAGATCAACTACCCTAATCCTCTCACTTGACAGAGAGTGAGCGTGTGGCCGGTTCCCTTGGCTCTCTAGCGGCAGACCCAGGACCGGGTGCCAAGTCCTCCACTCCTGGCCTGGTGCTTTTTCCCTACCACCCAGCACATGGCTTCCGCCTTAGTCAAACCATGTCTTTTTCACAGCGGGACTCCCCTTTAGAAAAATAAAGCAACATTTTATTTTCCTTTAAACATTGCCAGAACAAAGGAGAGCTATGTTGACATACACCCTCTTTGTCCTACAGAAATGTCCAATCTTGGGAATTAGGAGAAGAGAGAACCACCTCATTCCCCTGCTTTAAGAGAATCCTTGAGGGAGAAATGCAGGCTGTGGTTTGATTGATTAGAAGCCATTTTAGTGGCTTTTCTTCTGCTGAGGAAAACATCTGGATGGAGATGAACTGAGCTTAATTTTGTAAAACTTATGTTTTTAGGCTTTTTTGCAAAGCATGTCAGTCATGAAAAAAGACATAGAAATTTTTTCCCCAGCAGTATCTAAATGTCTGTTTAAGTGCACGTCTGTAGTTTGGATCATAAATTGACTTGTTGGTTTTCTTTGGCATCATAGGGTGTTACAGAGAGAAATGGTGAATGTCATTTCAAGGCACCCTTTTTCCTGTATTCACTCTTTAAAAAAAAAAAACACTAATTCAGTGGCTGGGATCCAATTATGGTGGGCCATAAATCTGCCAGCAAACCTGAAATGGCTCCGGATGAAAAATGTGGACTGTGTATAAGGTCTTTATTTTCAAGCTGAAGATGTGGAAGGATTCTCCCTGGTGGTCTTCCTCTGTTCTTTCAGTTCTCAGTGCCACACACAGAATAATCTGCTGTTTTTTTTCCTTCTGTAAATCACATCGCTCTTTTTAAAAAATTTTTAATTTTATTAGCAATGGCTGGTTTTTAAAAAAAATTGATAGTGTCTGGAAAAGAGATTGGGAGGATGCCGGAGAAATTGTATATATGGATTTCAGTAAGACGTTTTACGAAGTCTCTCATGACTTCCTTGAGGGCAACAGAGAGAAAAATTAGGTGCTTTTGTTAGATGGGTCTGAGGTGCTTGGGAAAACCTACGTGGAAGTGCTCGTCAGTAACTATTGTTACCTGTGGGGGGCGCTCCGGTGCCATCACGTGGGATCTGCCCTTGGACTGTTCACCCCTCCCTTTTTTTTTTTTTTTTTTTAAAGATTTTATTTATTTATTTGACAAGAGACCGCGAGAGAGGGAATACAAGCAGGGGGAGTGAGAGGGAGAACAGTCTTCCTGCTGAGCAGGTAGCCCGATGTGGGGCTCGATCCCAGGACCCTGGGATCATGACCTGAGCCGAAGGCAGAGGCTTTAACCCACTGAGCCATCCAGGCGCCCCTCTTCACCCCTTTTTAAAAGATTTATTTATTTATTTGAGAGAGAGAGAAAGAGAGAACATGCACATAGGAGAGAGGTGGGGAGGGGCAGAAAGAAAGGGAGAGAGAAAATCCCAAGCAAATTCCCTGTGAGCACAGAATCCAACATGGGGCTTGATCCTAGGACACCGATTTCATGACCTGAGCTGAAACCAAGAGTCAGACACTCAACCAGCTGAGCCACCCAGTTGCTCCTGGACTGTTTGGTTTTTCCCATCAGTGATGGCGTGGAAATGACAAGAATGTGGATGCGTGTCCAAAAGAAGGATCATGTCTGATTAATGAGGGCTGTCAAAAATTGTAATCGTCTGCTCTGCAAAACAATATGTGCCCGTAACTGGGAGTGTGTAAGCAGTGCCTTTGTGACCATCTGTTATAGGAGATGTTCTAGAGGCAATCTCTGTTGCAGAAGGAGGATTAGCGAAATTATGTTTACATTCCTTTCTAGCCCTAAGATCCTATTAGCATACCATATTTGGCTGTAAGGCGACTCGTAACATACCTTCCTTGGAATCTGTTGTAAACCTCTGATTTACGAAGTTGGGAACCTAGAGCTTCCCGGGTACTCTGAGGGCTGTGGTGATGTGTCGTGTGCATTCTTGGCATAAACTTGCCTTCAGATGTGAGACCTTCAAATACGTGAATGAACATATGAGAAGAAGTAGTATAAACACATTTGTCTCAGGAGCAGTGATTTCTTCTATGTAGGACTAACTGAAAGTAAGGGATAGAGAAAGAAAGATAAAAAATAGAGAATGAAAACACCAGTGGGGCCAGTTTTCTTTTTGCTCAGGTGTCTGAAACTGAGTGGAAGCTTAAAGGAGATCTCTAGGAGCTCGGGCCAATTACCCTGGGGTAGGATGGGATGAAATAGGGGCAGGATGGACTTCCCATTCCTTACTTATCATGCTTCCTTCATGAGGCTGGACAAGGGAATATTTTGATAACTTTTTATAAAGACTGGCGAAAATAAAACACAAATGAATCTTTAGCAGATTGCCCTATTAATTGTCTTCAGTGAGACATCGTACTTCACTTATAAGGAATTTTGAAATTCCTAGCATTAACAACGTCACCTTTTAAAGTAGTTGAATCCAAATGGTATGGGTTTCTGTTTTTAAATTATTGAGGTATGGTTGACATATAACATTGTTAGTTTTCGGTTAATGGCTTTCTGGGAGAAATGAAACTGTGATTAATACACATTTTCTGGTGAATACGCACTTGAAGGATTGAAGTAATATGTTTGGAGCAATTGAATTTTAATACAATTAAGAGAACAAACAGGACTACTTTCCTCCTGCTGATAGAGTGATATATAATTTTGCAATCCTGGAGGAAGCACAGGTGCTTTTCCCATTTTTATTTATAGATTTTTGGCAGTCTATGCTTTACACCCTGTCACTTTTTTCTTTTTTTTTTTTCCCTTTAAAAATAACAGCTAACAATTTTCACCTAGAACTCATTCACGGGCATTTGAAAAGGTGGTATCTTTGGAGAAAGTGGGCAGCTGATCACGAGATCATTCACTGGACTTAATTTTGTCCAGAAGGTTGGCATTAAATGTCTATAAAATCATCAGACAAAGCTTTGAAAAATAAGCACTAGTATGAAGATCATTGATGGGTACTTTATTAAAGAAGTAATAGGGGGCTCCTGGGTGGCTCAGTTGGTTAAGCATCTGACTCTTGAACTCAGCTTGGGTCTTGATCTAGGGGTTGTGATTTCGGGCCCTCATTAAAAAAAAAAAAAAAGTAATAGGGAGCTGTGAATTTCTGAATTAACCCACTTGTCATTGGGCCTGGAGGAAGTCAGATTGCCCCCATCTGCCACCCATGTTCACCACTTGGAATGCCTAGTCACAGCTGGATTGATTTGAGAACTCACCCCTGCGTTTATCAGTACTGTTGTCTTTCTCTAAAGCAGGTATTGAATAGAATCTCTCCACCTGCTGGGTAAGGTGCAGAATCGACCTCTTCACATCCAAATCATAAAACTCTAATGTCTTCCCAGGATTGATAAGAGTTGTTTGAGGCCACCATTTCAGACTTGGCATTTTTGTTTTTGTTTTCCAGACTGTTTATTCTATGGCCCCATTCCCTTTCCCACAGTTGGCGGAGTTGAGGGAAAAGTATACCTACAACATTACACCATTCCCAGCCACAGTTAAACCCACCTCTGTTTCTGGGTAAGGTCTTTTTTTTATCTCCCCCTTCTTGTTTTCATGATGGGAGGCTTAGTACTTTAATGTGTTATTGTAACTTTGTATTTGTTAATCCCCAGATATATATATATATATATTTTTTTTTCAAAGTATTTTGGTGCTTAAAATCTGAATGTCTCTTTCCCAAAGGTTTTGATTGACATTCAAGAGATTTTTAAAACTGTACTTTCCAAGAAGATTAAAGCATAAACTAAAGGAATATTTAGAAACTTATTTAACAGTATCAAATAGTAAACATTTTAATAATTAAAATAGGGTAGAACAGGTACATGAAGAGACAGATGAACTATTTTGAAATGTAAAGACTGACATTGACAAATATATGTATAGAAATTTAGCATTTGAAAACTTAGCATATCAAATCAACAGTGAAACTTTTATTTAAATGGAAAAAAATGAAATAATAAAATTAGCAGAAGAAAATGTGGGAAAATATCTTTAGTTCTTTGGAAAGGGAAGGCCTTAATCATGGATTCAAAAACACCAGGGAAAAAGTTAAGTACTTTTAAAAATAATTCTCTGCATGATTGAAAACAGAACCAAACCAAACAAACCTTCATAAACAGGCACAAAAAAATGTTTGTGAAAAAATATTTGTAACTGATATCTTGCATATATAAAGCTCCTAGAAATCAATAAGAAAATGAGCACCCAATTGAAAAATGATGAGAGAATGGGCATAGGTAGTTTACATAAGGAATGACATCACTGGTATTAAGAGAAATATAGCTTAAAGCTAGATTGAGACTCTGTTTTTATCTGTCAGATTGATAAAAAATCAAAAGGTTGATGTGCACTCTGTTGGTGAGGCTATAGGCAAACACTCTTGCACATTGCTGGCTGCAGGTTTATTATTACAAGATTTGAGGCAGGCAATTTGGCAGTATTTCCCTAGATTACTAGTACATATTTCCTTTGACCCAGCACTTCTACCTTTATGACTTACTCCACAAATATATTTTTACACCTGCCCAAACCCAGTATGTATCGGGTTATTTATAGCGGCATTGCTTAATGACGGTATGTGAGTGGAGACCACTCAGGTGTGTGGCCTGGTCCCATGACATGAGCCACATGCATTCAATCTAATGCAGCGATAAAAACAGGGCGAGGAAGCTCTACGTGTGAATCTGGAGAGATTTTTAGGTAAATAGATGTGAGGTGCACAGCAGTGTAGATAGTATGCTGATATTTATTCACAAAGAGAACAATAAGACTGTATAGTTCTATTGGCTTACGTATGCATAACAAAACTGAAGAACACACCAGAAATTAGTAACAAGGGTCACCTTTGGGAATTAGGTGGGGCAGGGGCTGGAGTTGGACAGGGAAGGAGACTTTTTATAGATAAATTATATGTCCACTTCCGTATAAACCTCATGTATATGTCATTTAAGCCATGTGACTGTATCATTTATTTTTTAAAAATACCACTATTTTCCTTGAATATTTTTCTTCTTCGTTGTTTTCCAAGTCGGCATGGGAAGGTCAGAGACAGTGATGAGGAGAACGACCCAGACGATGAAGACGCCATCGCTACTGCAGTGGGGTGTTTCGGGCCGTTCAGTGGGCTCCTGGCGCCCGAACTGCAGAAGTGCCAAAAGCAGATCAAAGGTAAAGAGGCGGCTTTCTGTGTAGGTGATCTCTGTGTACTGGTTCACCGCAGCAAACGTATTATTACTGCGTCGGATAAATGCCTACTGTTTCCTGGCCTGATTACCCATCTTTCTTGAAAGTGTCTTCTGTGTTACTTTATCTTTTATTTAAGATTTATTTATTTAAGATTTCTTTTTAAGATTTTATTTATTTATTTGACAGATCACCAGTAGGCAGAGAGGCAGGCAGAGAGAGAGGGGGGGAAGCAGGCTCCCTGCTGAGCAGAGAGGCTGATGTGGGGCTTGATCCCAGGACCCTGAGATCATGACCTGGGCCTAAGGCAGAGGCTTTAACCCACTGAGCCACCCAGGTGCCCCAAGATTTATTTATTTTTGAGAGAGAGAGAGAGAGAAAGCATGCACACATGGGGGAGGGGCAGAATCCTCAAGCAGACTTCGTGCTGATCGTGGAGCCCAAGGCAGGGCTTGATCTCATGACCCTGAGATGACCGCTGGAGCCGAATCCAAGAGTTGGTCCCTTAACTGTCTAAGCCACCCAGGCACCCCTACTTTATCACTGAGTAGGATCTCTCTGTGAGGTGTTGCATACATCATACATAATTCTTTTTCTTTCTGAGGGGTTTTGGACCCACTTTATCTGATTCCACTTGGTATGCTCAGCTCCCTAGCTCAGAACCTGGCATAGAACAGATGCTTAGTACCACATGCTATCTGAGTTCAATTGATACAGACTGGCTTCTTTTCCACTATAGAAATGTCCTCTGAAACATTAGGATAGCCTCTACTTGAATCTGAGTGATTAGAAACTCATTATCTCATAAGGCATTTTGCTGGATCCTCTGCTTAGTCCATGACTTCTAGTCATGAAGAGATAATCTCCATCTACCAGTTCTTTTAATAGTTCTTTTGAACAAAACAGAACAAGTCTACTTCCTCTTCTATTGGACATTTCATCAGATCTTTGAGAACAGCCATCGTGTCCCCCAAATCCTTCCCTATTGTCCAAGATCAGTTTTTCAAAAGATAAGACTTCTAGAACTTTTAATATTCTGTATATTCACCTTTTAATGCCCTACGTCCCCCTTTGAGTTGGATGCTATGCTACATTTGTTTTTTTTCTTGTGGAGAATGGACTTCCTGTGGTCTGGACACCGTCGATGGAATGAACTCTTAGGAAGCAGTTGGTGGTCCTCCTGCTATGTTCTTTCTTATCTTGGGTGGCGGTTCCTCCTTTAGGACATTTGTTCTACATCTTCTAGTTTGAAGAGTGTTCTTGCGAAAGAGGACAGAGACAAGAGTTAGCAGGCCCTCTGCATTTACTTTGCCCTCTGCTGGCTTCCTACTGCCTTCTCAGTTATGGGACTATTTTCTTATCTTTGTTCTTTGTGTTTAGAAGGTTTCTTTTTGTTTGTTTGATGTTTTCTTCTGCCTGTGGTTGTTTCTTAGTAGTCTGGTCCTCAAGCCTTAGCTTGTTTTGAGTTTTAGCCTGCTTTATAGTTTTGGTTCGCATGACTTTGCGTGTTGTCTTTGCTATGCCTTCTCCTCTCATCTCTTTAAATGGCTTTTAAAACACCTAAACTCAGCAAGAGTCCTATTGATTTTGTCATGCCCTCCACCCCTTCTCTCTCTGACCTGAATTTCAGGTTTTGGTGTGTAGCCATGAAATCAATATGTATTTTAACTCCAAAATTTTTGCATCTGCGTTTCTGTAGTCTGGCTGTATGTACCCCCCTCCTTTTCCCCTTCTGTTTTTCTGTCTGGGTAGCTGTTATGTGCTTCAGGATGATAGGATCACTTTCTCTTAAGTTTTGTCATTAGCCTTTCTTGTCAGTTTTAAGTAAGTTCAGATTAGCAGGCCCGTTTTAATTTTTTTCTCCTTAAAAAAGTGTTTTCTGGGGGCGCCTGGGTGGCTCAGTGGGTTAAAGCTTCTGCCTTCAGCTTGGGTCATGATCCCAGGGTCCTGGGATTGAGCCCCGCATCGGGTTCTTTGCTCAGCGGGGAGCCTGCTTCCCCCTCTCTCTCTCCGCCTGCCTCTCTGCCTACTTGTGATCTCTGTCAAATGAATAGATAAAATCTTTTAAAAAAAAGTGTTTTCTGTGAAAAAGTAAGTAAGCTTATCTGATATTTAGGCTTTATCTGGATAATACTTTTAGTAGATGTTAACATAATTGAAATGCCCCATTAATCATTTTTTTTTAAAGATTTTATTTATTTATTTGACAGAGAGAGAGAGATCACAAATAGGCAGAGGCAGGCAGAGAGAGAGGGGGGGGAAGCAGGCTCCCTGCTGAGCAGAGAGCCTGATGCAGGGCTCGATCCCAGGACCCTGAGATCATGACGTGGGCCGAAGGCAGCGGCTTAACCCACTGAGCCACCCAGGTGCTCCCCCCCCCCGCCCGCCATTAATCATTTTTTAAAAGCTGGTTCCCAGGCCACTTTTCTATATTGTGCTAGAAAAGCTTGTGCAATATGTGTGTACGCCCTCACACTATGCTTATTTCTGCTTCTTAGAGGTAATCTCAGATGAATCTACTAGTTGTAGGTATCATAGGAGGAGAAACCACATCAGACAGAACACACAGAGTAGATAGCAGGAAATGTTTTTTACATGAAAAAAACATTCGTTGCTAGAGATGCAGTGATCTGAAGTTATGATTTTATAGAACGTGTTGCTATTTTTAACTTAAGAAAAACTCACTTCTAATGACTGACTAAACTCTATAATCAATTCCTTGTAAGTCCTCATACAATTACAGGCAAATCTCTAAACTGACTTTAGACACCTGGAGTTCCCTTTCCCTGAGGGAATTGTGGGAAATGGCAGTGACTTTTACGTGGAAACAGTTGATCTTAGGTCTACATAATGAACAAAGTGGTAATAAAAATCCAACAGTGAACCCACCCAGCTTGTTTCAGATCCACAGTTAGGCTAATTAGAAAATGCAGACCTATTTTCAGGGCCAAAGGAAAACACGTATCAGACAAATTGTAGCAAATTGATTGATTGATTGATGGTTCGAACCCTGGGGTATAGTGTCACCTGTGCTCATTAATCCCTTTCTCCCCCATGACACTGTGTCCTTGTCCCTCTTCCCTGGAGTGCAGAACCAAATGAAGAGCAGAGTCTGCGGTCTAACAACATCGCGGAGCTGAGTCCGGGAGCGATCGATTCCTGTCGGAGTGAGTACCACGCGGCTTTCAACAGCATGATGATGGAGCGCATGACCACGGATATCAATGCGTTGAAGCAGCAATATTCTCGGATTAAGAAGAAGCAGCAGCAGCAGGTCCACCAGGTGTACATCCGGGCAGGTAATGTGGTTCTCGGAATCGATTTCAAGTCTGTGTCACCTTGTGGAAGAAAGAACGAGTGCTCCGAGGATGGCCTCCTCATGGCAACTTGCTGTGGCTCAGCAACCACATTTGGCATCTCATTTTTTATTTTATCAGGCTCTGCAGAAGAAAAAGGCCACGGGTTCCTTTTAGGTACCAAGAACCAGGCAGCTGATGGTAGTAAACACATCTTTACTCTGTGTGCTTGTGGAGAGGGGTAGCCGAATGATGAGAATGTTGCAAATGCCAAGCAGTCCTTGGACTTGAGACATTTTGGAACTCTTGCCTCTGGAACCTATTTTTCTGTGGGCTGGTACGTGAAGCTACCCACCAGTCATGGAGGTAGTAATATAACCGATAATTATGGTCAGACAAAAAGGAAAAAAAACAACCATCCCTGTGCCTCACTGATGGGTTAGCAGTGTCTTGGAGGTCTGCTGAGAAGAACATAATTGGAATACAGTTGGAAATGCTCTTTTCCAAGGACTGTCAAACTGCCTTTTTTTTTTTTAAATTTTAAAAATCCCAGTGAATAGTCTGCTTTATTATTTAATACATGCTGATTTGGGAGGTGGTATGTCTTGTTCCAAGTGAAATCCTAATGATTATGATGCCTGCCCAGTATTAATCAAAATAGGAAGTTGCCATGTTTCTAAGAGGCTTGCGCGAGCGTGTGACTGATCTTGCACAAAAACTGAACTTACCTTACACTTGTGCGGGAGGAGTGGGCTGCTTCCCGAAGAGTCTTACTTAAGCCTGAATCCTTAAGAAAGAAGGCGCAAAGGAAACAAAGGTAGCACTTTAATTTTCAAAGTATTGGCTCATGCATATCCTCATTTTGTCCTTGAAGCAGATCTGTGAGGAAGTTAAGGATGGATATTCTTATGTCCTTTTAAAAGATGAGGGAATGGTGTCTCAGGAAGGCTTCGCAGAGTTACGTAGCTGTGGTGGGTGGTCAGGCCAGGGCTAGACCCCTGTGTTCTGATTCCTTGTATCTTCCTTTTTCAACTGCACCGTACACATCTCTGGGTGGGATGGTGAACAGTTGGTATTCCAAGTGGTTATTAGGTCAGCCCAGTGCCTTGTGCTCTAGTCAGGGGTCAGTAAACTATGCTCTGCAGGCCAAATCTTGCTAGCTGCCTGTTTCTGTAAATAAAGTTTTATTAGAACACAGGCATACCCATTTGTTCACATATTGTCTATGACTGCTTATACACTACAGTGTCTAAAATTACCTAGAATCAGGTCCTTTTCAGGAAAGGTTGGCTGACTCCTCTAGATCACAGTTTACGTGGTTCTTTTTAGGGAGAGATTATTGCTCAAAGGCAATGTTCTAGAGCATTGCTTCTGAAACTTCAGGGTGCATATAAATCACTTGGGGATCTGTTAAATGAAGAATCTATTTCAGCAGGTTTGGGGTGGGGCTGAGATTATGCATTTCCAGCAAGCTCCTGGGTGATGCCAGTACTGCTGGGTAGGTATCCCGCTTTGAGTAGCAAGCTTTTAGAGGCTATGGCATAAGGTGGGATCAGCAGTGTAGGCAGGAGAGGCTGCACCTGACCTCAGCTCCTGAGATGTAAAGGAAGGTGGTGAGCATGGTGGTTGAGGTACCAACCTCCCAGGTTATGGAGGACCGAAGTTAG
This sequence comes from Mellivora capensis, assembly GCA_004024625.1. Classification (NCBI taxonomy): domain Eukaryota; kingdom Metazoa; phylum Chordata; class Mammalia; order Carnivora; family Mustelidae; genus Mellivora; species Mellivora capensis. Next base: position 22,808 of record PISX010008870.1, on the reverse strand, counting down.
GGCCTTTTGGATCTGTAGCTTCTGTTTTTGTGGAGCAATTGGAGGAAAAGTCATTGGCTTGGGAGTAAGTTGGGGGACAAAGGTGGGAGAGTAGAGAAAGTAAGGAAGATTTGGATAAAGGTCATGGGATGGAATGCAAGAAGGAAAGAAAAGGATTGTTCAGTGTCTTTGAGGACCTAATAAAATAGGAACTTAATGAATCTGAAGGGCTTTCAGTCCACATATCTGTGTGATCCCACCTCCCACCCCACTTTTGGAAAAGATAATGTGATTTGTGGCTCCAGGGTTAGGATTTTTCCAGGCATAAAGCATGGGGATGTTGGGAAATTCTGGTTATTGGTGAGGCACCAGTCCCTGTGATCAGCCACGCATCTAGCCTGGTAGGGGTGTGAGTGACCCAGAGACAGACGAGGGGTTATGGGAAGTTGAAAGATCAAAGAACCAAAGTCTCTTTGGCCCAGTACTGTCGGTGGCTATATTGAGAGAGAGCTAGAAGAGTCAAAGAGAAGAATAGGAGAATTAAATATTTTTCAGGGAAGGTAGATCTGAGTGATGAGGTTTAGGATGGAATTGGGGTGGTAGAAGGAAGCGTGCAGATGGGTCAGTCAGAGAAACAGTCAAGCGACCAAGAGTGGGTAATAGGATATGGAGTGAAGAGGAGACAGTTGTCAGCATTTTCAGTAAGGACTGGAGGGTGACCAGAGGTAGATGACAGTAGTCGAGAAGCATGGAAGTGAGTTCAGCAGATGACATGGACATCAGGGCAAAGGTTGTTCACACGAAGATGGTGGGGCCTTCTCCCTGGGGCCATATGTGTCTGAGTATCATCTGAAAGAGAGGCTTGGTCTTAGCCATAGGAGGAGGAGGACCATGATACTATCGGCAGTGCCCTCCAGGAGAACACAGCTTTTGGTGCTCTCTGGTCTTCAGTTTGCTTTCAAAGTCCATTGAGGACACAGCGATGGATTTTCATGCTTAGGACCAGGCATCGGGAGCAGTGACTTCACTGTGTTTTTACCACCTTCTTAATCACTTCTCTCATCCTGCCGTCTCTCACTTCATAATACGTGGTGTGTGTTCTTTTCCTACCTCTCAGAAGCTAACAGCTGATCATCCAAATGGTCATAGCGTTTGACTTGTTTTTTAAAAAGTCTTCTAAGATTTTCTAGATACAAGACCTCTGAGGTTGTTTCTCGGAGACAAAAACTCTTGGGAAGAAACAGGGCATCTGCCCATGAAATAGCAACAAGGGGCCAATGAGTCTGCTTCTTGTGTACTCTCAGTCTCCTGTCTCCTCCTCTCTGAAGAGGAGGGAATAGGTACGCCGGGGCTCTAGGGTTGAATTCAGTTTTTGTTACCTTCAGTCACATGGCTCTGCCCAAATCTGGGAAATACATGGGCGAGATTGGGGGACAAGCTCTATGTGGATTCTTGGACTGTGATGGCTGGTTTCTCTGTGGTACGTTTCATCCAACCTTTCGCCATTTCTTTCAGACAAAGGGCCAGTGACCAGCATTCTCCCGTCTCAGGTAAACAACTCTCCAGTTATCAACCACCTTCTTTTAGGAAAGAAGATGAAAATGTCAAACAGACCTGCCAAGAACGCCGTCATCCACATCCCCGGTCACATGGGAGGCAAGATGTCTCCTGTCCCCTATGAAGACCTGAAGACAAAGCTCAACTCCCCGTGGCGGACTCACATCCGAGTCCACAAAAAGACCATGACGAGGACCAGGAGTCAGCTGGGCTGTGGGGACACCGTCGGGCTGATCGAGGAGCAGAATGAGGGCTGCAAGACTAACAGCCTGGCGGCAGCAGAGGCCTCCTCCAGTGGGGCAGCCGCTGGAAGGGAGGGCAGCTGCTCCGGAAGCAGCACAGGGCGGACGATCGAAGGGCGGTCCCCAGAGCCTGCGTTCGGGGAGGCCAATGCCGACATATCTGAGGTCCAGGTGAAGTTAGAAGCTTTGGAACTGAGCCAGAGGGATGCAGCTGCGGGCCTGGAGCCCAAGGCACACCAGCCCTGCCCACCACCCTTCCCAGAGCCGCCTGAGGCCCCCGGTGAAAACAGAGCCCCCAGCAAGCCTCCCCAGGGCAGCCACCCGAAAGCACCCATCTTCAGCCCTTTCCCCAGCGTCAAACCGCTGCGGAAGTCAGCCACCGCCAGGAATTTGGGATTGTATGGTCCTACCGAAAGAACCCCCACCGTGCACTTTCCTCACATGAGCAGGAGCTTCAGCAAATCGGGGGGTGGAAACAGTGGTACAAAGAAACGATGATGGCCCTCGGTAGTTGAATCTCTGTTCACCTTCTCCCGGCGGCCTAAGGATTCCAGCTGAATGGCTCCAAAAGCATTTTGACTGCCCAGTGAAAACGAGTAGATAGGTTCAGAGATGAACACCAGGCCATGAAACTGGGAACTAGAAGTTTGAGAATGGGAGCTAGAAAGGGTACGTCTTCCCCACCTACCGATCACGGATCCAGTGAATTCTTGTGGCAGAATAAATATTGTAGTTTTAAAGTGTGACGTTTTCCCAATTTTTCATTGTGACTTGTTTAGATAAGACTGTGAATCTGGACTGTTAACCCCTCTTCCTCCTTCCTGTTCTGAGGACCTGCAGGGGTCCCTGTGACCACCCTCCCCTCAAATCTTCTGGTTCCCTGGGTGTTTCCGACCCTGGAGCACGCACATGCTAACTTGCTAGAATAGAAACTGTAAAAAGGAAGTAAGTTTCTTCGTTGCAAAAAACTTCTCAGTTTCCCTCTTCCAGTCCCACCGAGGGAATGTTTGTGTGTGTGTGTGTGTGTGTGTGTGTGTGTGAGAGTTTTTCTTCAGTAGTTTCTTTCAGCCAGGCTCAAGATTTTTTTTTTTTTAATTCTTATGCCAAAGTGCAGGAGAAAAATGTAGATAGCCATTCTTTCTCTTTCTACCTGCAAAATGAAGAAAACCTATATCTGCTGAAATTTAGGCTGGTCCAACAACTTGAAGATCTTACGCAGAGAACACACATGGGATGGGCATCCAGCCGTCGGCCCGAACAGCGGGCTGACTCCACGAAGCTTTCTCTCCTCTGATGAAGAGTTCTGGTCCTCAGTGGGGGGAGGACGTGATGGGCTCCACGGAGCTTGTCCTGCATCTTCTGCCCCGTAGTCCCTCACCTACCAGCTCTCCTCGCGGGTTGCAGCGGGGCCCCTGCGGTTCTGTTACTTGAATCTTGTGCTTTTTTGATCGAAGCGCTTTGTTGAGTTCTTTGCTACTTGAACCCTGCCTTTCTTTGGAGAAGGTGCTTGTGGTTTCTAGCTCTCTCTTCCCCACCTGATCCCTGGTCCCCGCGGGCAGAGACGACACCTGTTTTTCCACTATGCAGATGGGAACCCTGAGCCACAGTAGAGTGAAGGAGCAGTTCAGACTTGCAAGGTGAATTCTCCTGCTGTTCAGTGTGACTTCCTCACGTCTCCGGAGGTGGATTTAATGCTCCTTGTACACAGATGCATTGGCACGTAGGTTCTGAAAACCAACACTGGAAAGCCGTTCATTCTGCTCGCTCCTGATTCAGAAGACCTCCCTCCAGATGCTTCAGAGCCCTGTGATGGCATTTCACAAAACCAGCACTAACCTTTTAACCCCCAAAAGTCATTCATTTTAAAAATGCTTCATGCAGCTGTCATTCCTCTGAACAAAGGCTCACTCCTTGGTCTTCTCTTACTATCATTAGAAGAATAGACGCGGCATCATTACCCTCATCTTTGAAAGACCTTGGCCATGCTGGATGGCATATCGTTGATGCAGTTGATATTAATTTGAGCTAATTGGGTTGCCAATTCTGAAACCAAAGCTATAATTCTACAGAGGGCTTTTACTAGAAGAGGTATTAATTTTTGTAATAGAGAATGTGGTTGTGTGGGCTCTTTTGAACAGCAAAACACAAGAAGGACATATAGCGAGAAAAGCCATTTTATTCCTTCTGTGGTATTTTTACCCCCAAAGGAGCTAAAGACGGAAAATGTGACGCATAAGTCATTGCGGTTCTGGTCTTGAATTCCGTGCCATCTGAAGTTAGCATGCGGCTTCTTAAAAAGCAGTGTTGCCCACCACCTCTGTCTTGGGAAGAGGGAGGTGGGATGTTGGGCTTACTTTGCATTCCACCCTCGGGGGATGAGACCCACTGCATTTTCCAAAGTTAAGCAAATGCCATGATTTTCCTCCATCTGCTAAAGCTTTACAGATAAGAACATTCCACCTTAGGTTCTTATCTCCTCCCCCGACCTGCATGAGTCAGAGCAGACTCATCCCTTTGAGGGATGTCTGACTCCAATAGAGAATTGTTCTTTCTTTCCTCCAGGCAGCTCGCAGCTCCCTGAGGATCTGGGTTTGGGGGTGGGGTCTGGGGAGAAGGCTGCTTACCCTCCTTAGGCTGCTGCGCTTGCTGTCTGTAAAGCATCTAGGCATTACCAGCGTGTGCCCTGCCCCTTCCCAGCGCTGGTCTTTCTAAGGAAGGGTTGGATGAGCTGGCACGGGCTTGGGAGTAAGTATTGACCCCAAATGAAGGAACAAAGACATGAAAGTGTAATAGCTCTTTGAGGTAAAAATGACCTTGTCAGGATTTTAAAAACCGGAGGATTTCTGTTGAAGTGCTCTCTGTACCGATAACATGCATGCCTTGTACCACGTACTCATGATGTGAATCGGGCAATTTTGGAGCCGTGCCTGCTTCTGAAAAGGAAGACCGGTGCCGTCGCCTCTACCACACAGCAGGTGCAAAGACCAATCTGGACCTGTTATCGTCCCTGTGGACTAGACGCTGTATGCAAGCACCAGAAGTACTTACTGGGTAGCAGTTTCTTTATTTCTAGCTACGTGTGTCCCCTGTCAACACTTGTGCGGGAATCGACATCTTCCAATGCTTCTGCACCTCAATTCTCTTACAAAAGCCTCCAGGTGATTTAACCTTAGTTTGTAATGTTGATCTCTGGGCTGTCAGTGTTTGAAACATTGTATTCCTTTTTTGGGTCTCTTGTTCTGAAGAATTGTACTGATTATATAGAGATATGTGCATAAAGATTCTACTTGTTGTAGCTGTTGTGCCGTTTTCTCTCAGAGCGCATGCGTAGATAACTGTCGTGCCCTTGACATTCCCCTTCCTCTCCAGCCTTTTTCCCTCCGTGGTCACACGATCCAGGAAACCCGCCCTGTAAGCTCCATCTCCTCCAGTCTGATCACTGGGTTACAAGGTGGCCTGTGACCTTTGGAGAACTTGGCAGAATAGCGGGTTCCTATGAGTAAATGGAGAGTTTATTTAAGAATGTGTGTGTGTGTGTGAATGTTTGTGTGTGTATAAAATTAACCTTTAGATTTGTCATTTTCCTTTGTTTTAATAAAACAAAACAATAAGAATGCAATTTAGCTTCCTGGTCTTATGGATTCTAGATGAACGGAGAGTTGTGATCAAGTGTGTAGCTGCAGCCTGACCCCCTCACGAAGTCCCCCTTTACTCTTTCTGAGCCCCCCCTTTTTTTTTTTTTGCTGCCACAGCAATCATTTGAGGTAGTATTTAAAATACAGTATTTTTCCTAATTAGAAAAGTAGTATATATTTTAAGAAAATTTGCAAAACAGAGCATAAGGAATCATCAGTATTCTGGTATGGGCTTTTCCAGTATGTTCTTGTTTGTATGTTCGTGTGTGCAGACACACACAAAAAGGTAGATTAAGCTGTCTTTCCAGTAAATGCGCTTACACAGTGGCATTTTCAGTGACTAGTAGACCATCCCGTATTCATGTCAGAATTCACATAACCAGTACCTTGTCAGATGGGTCGTTCCCGTTCACAGATGGTTCTTTGAGCCCGTGCACCTTATACTTACCTCTTTGTGACCAGCCTTAAGTGTTTCCTCCGGGTCTGTGCACTGAGGTGGTGGTGCTGGGTCAGAAAGTATGAACGTTTCTAAGTCCTGTATTGTCAAATTGCTACCCTTAAAGGCTGACCTTCTCATACAAGCTGTGAATGAGAATGCCTGCTTCTCTCTACTCTTGGATGAGGCAGCAGTCTCTCTTTTATCTTTTTTTCTAGGACATCCAGTATTGATAGAGGCAGTGATAATGGGCATTCATATCTCATTCCTGACTTTTAAGGGAACCATTAAGTAAGATGTTTGCTGAGATTTCTGGTAGGTATCTTTTATCAGGCTAAAGAAATTACCGTTTATTCTTTGCTAAGAGTTTTTTAAAAAGTCGTCACCAGGTACAGTTGACCTTGAACCACAGGAGTTTGAGCTCCTCAGGTCCACTTATATGTAGACTTACTTGATAAATACAGGACCATAAATACATTTTTTTCTTAACGATTTTCCTAACATTTTCTTTTCTCTAGTTTACTTCATTGTAAGAATACAGTATATAATGCATATAACATACAAAATATATGTTAATTGATTTTATGTTATTGGTAAAGCTGCTGGTCAACAGTGGGCTAATAGTAGTTAAGTTTTGGGGGAGTTAGAAGTTACATGATTTTTGACTGTGCCCCTAACTCTCCCATTCCTCAATGGTTAACTGTATTGAACTTTCTCAAATGATGTCCAGTTGCCTCCTCAGAGAAGAAAGTGGTGTTTGAGATTTGAACTTGAACTTGAGAAAATAACCATTACCAGGTTTCATTGAAGAGTATTAGATATTTTAGAGCTGGAAGTGATGGCAGTAAAAGTTTATGTGCAAATTTTCATTGCAGTAAATTCACTAGTAGAAATTTGGAAAGAATGTAAACATTTGAGAATGGGGGAAGTGGTTGGTTGGGTGAATTATGGCTCATCCATAAGATGGAAATGCAGTGGCCCATGAGTGGCCCATTGAAATGATTGTTATCCATTACCCACATGAAGAAGTTTAAAGTCAGTGAAGTCTGGATACAGTCAGCCAGTGGGATACAGCTGTGTATGGGAAGCCCTTACTGGATGGTGGTGAAAAGCAGGCAGAAAGAACCAGGCAGTGGTGCTCAATCAAATGGGGACTGAGTGGGGACTGTTGGGTGGGATCAACTCTCAAGAGGTTCCCAGCTGGCCGTCTCCCGAACCTGAGTCTATATCCTTCCTGGAGCTCAGCTCTGGTCAGACCCACTGATGACCTGAAAAGTCATGCTCCATCCCATCCTCTTCACCCTTTCTGGCACCACCAATCCTTATCTGATTGCCCCACTCTGCACCCAAGGGGCCTCAAGAATCTTGGAGTTAAGAAAACCAGAGAGTTGAGTGTTACTCAATATTTGCATTCCTGCTACAATCCAAGTTTTCCTTTAGGCAGTGCTGTTTCTTGGAAGGAGGTGAATCAATTCCCTCTAAGGGACCAACAGGGCTGGGTGGAAACTAACTGATACCTCAACCCAGATGTTTCCCCACCCCCTGAGGAATCCATCTGTATTAAATCTGTATTAAATCTGTATTAAAACAAACAAAAATCCAAGTAATTTTGACCCTGAGCTAGATTTGGCCACCACCGGTCACTCTAACCTACTCTGATGGTCTCTTCACTAGAACTTACCGCACTCCCCACCGCAGTGATTATATGTTGCTGCTAGGGTGATCCTTCTAAAATGAAAAACTGATCTGGCCATCCCTCTGGGCAGAATCCTTCCATTGTTCCCCATTTTCTAGAGGATAAAATCTAAAATCCTCATCTTAGGGTGATCTGGCCTATGGTTATTTTTTGAGCCTATTTTCTTACCATCTTTCCCATTTGTCACCTTCTACAACCCATCATCAGCACAATAATATCTACCATTTGTTGAGTTTCTATGTGCTAGGTGCTCCATATTATTAGGTTATCTTGCTTATTCCTCCCAAGAACCGCAGGAAGCATATTGTCCCTGTATTACAGATGACGATGTGAGCTGAGCAGTTCTGTCCTTGCCCGCGGTCACCTACTGGTAAATGACAGAGTCCTGATCCCTCTGACACCAGATTGTGCTCTCTTCTTTGCTGTGCTGACAACTTTGCAAACAACTTGGAATTCCCTGAAAGGTCCTTGTCCTCCCAACATCCTCGTAACTGTGTATCCACAAACCTCTGCCCAGAGCACCCTCCTTGCTCCATTTCGCCTGGGACACACCCACTCATCCCTTTAGTCTTAGCTCACACAGCATTGAGGTCAAATCCAATCCATGCCACTTCCCAGTTCTGTGATTTTTGTGCCAATCACCTAACAGCTGGGCTTTTTTATTTCCCACTCTGTATGGTGAGAATAATCATTTCAACCTCACAAATTTTGTTGTGGACTCTGCTATTTCTGCTGCCTACAATTAACTACCTTCCTTTGGCAGCAATGCCCTGAGTTTGCTTGGTGAGCTGGCCCTCCTCTACTTCTGTCTGAGGACTTCTGGTGAGGTTGCTGCCCCTAGAGCACAGGGCCTGAGCTAAGCCCCTCAGTATTCTCCTTCCTCCCGGCTGTGGTGTCTGACCTCTGGACAAGCATGTGGGTGAAGAAACTCAGTTGCTGAGCTTTTGTTTTCGAGTCTTGGGGAAGCTGACTTGCTCATTTCTAATGGATTTGTACCTCGAGGGGAAAAGCTCATGAGTTGCTGCTGGGAACAGTCCAGTAATCACAAGGGCAGAGTCCACTGGAGAAGACTCAACACTGAGCAAACAGAGGTGAGAAACAGAAACCAGGCCATTTTTCTATAAGTGACCCCTGGATCAGGCCATACCTGAAGCTAAATCTGTCTCTCTGTGGCATTTTATTACATCAGCAAACACTCCAGTGTTGCTTTTAGCCCAGTTTGGCCAGGTTTTCTACTGTTCGTATTAAACATCTCTTACTTGAGGGGCGCCTGGGTGGCTCAGTGGATTAAGCCTCTGCCTTTGGCTCAGGTCATGGTCTCAGGGTCCTGGGATAGAGCCCCACATCGGGCTCTCTGCTCAGCGTAGAACCTGCTCCCCACCCCCCACCTGCCTCTCTGCCTATTTGTGATCTCTGTCAAATAAATAAAAAATATTTAAAAAATCTCTTACTTGGAAGAGGGATGTTATGAAGATTACAGATAATAAAGGCAAACCAGTCATTGTATCGTCAGTGAAAAATGATTACTATTTTTTACTTTATAGTACTTCCAGCCTCTCCTCGGCTGTTGTCTGTTATTTTTGGCTTTGTCCTCCCTAGCATATAAACAGTGTAAAGAGGAGCACCCAGGTGGCTCAGTGGGTTAAGTGTCTGCCTTCAGCTCAGGTCATGATCCCAGGGTCCTGCGATCGAGCCCCAAGTTGGACTCCGTCTCCCTCTGCTGCTCCCCCTGCTTGTGTACACGTGCTCTCTCTCTCTCTGTGTCAAATAAATACCATTTTAAAAACAATAATAGTGTAAAGAGGTGAAGTGTCAGGGAGCATGATTCTTACAATTTTATGAAGAGGGTTCTTGCCTCAAGCTCTTGAGTCTTTGGTCTTGTATCTCCTTGTCACAGAAGGAGAGGTGATTCTGAGTATGAAACTGTCTTTGGCTGATTTTACCTACTATTCCAGCCCCATCTGCATTCATGGCTAAGTCCTGTGGAGAGCAGAGTGATGGTAAGCAAAACACAAAAGAGGTATTTTCATGAAGTTCCACAAAATTTGGGAGCCCAAGCTGCATCCTTGTGGAACTCCTGTCACAGAGGTTCCCTACGCCTTCATCAGGTGGCCATTCACCTCTCTCACAGAGAAGGTTCCGGCATGTCTCAGGTGGGGTCTGCTGGGAAGTTGCAGGGCTGGACATGGGCGTGGTCCTCATGGGCACTTGTAGTGTTCGGCAGAGCCATGGGGGCACATGCCTCTTAACAGGCAGTGTTTGCACATGGTGAAAATTCAAAATGTACAAAAAAGTGTGTAGTAAAAACTTGCTGTACCTTATCCTTGAGCCACCCAGTTTCCCCACCTACAGGAAAGCATTGTTAGTACTTTCATTCACGTCCTCCTAGAGTTATTTTGTGCATATTCAAACATGTTGGCACACACACAAGTTTTTATAAATAGTAACATAATAACATTCTGACTCTTCACTAAATGTATCAGGGAGACTTTCCTAACAGTGACTGACGTCATTCCTTTTAATGCTGCATCCATTCCCACTCTAGGTCTGTGCACAGCGAATTCATTCTCCTTTCCATTGCCGGAGAATTTTTTGGCTTCCTGTTGCATGTGTATGGAATCTGCATGTCCTTGTATATATGTTGTTATATTACAAATGAGCAAGTTTAGCTACAGGATAAATTCTTATATAGGGGATTACTTGTCAACAATGTATATTTTAGATTTTTTAAAAAGATTTTATTTATTCATTTGACAGAAATCACAAGTAGGCAGAGAGGCAGGCAGAGAGAGAGGAGGAAGCAGGCTCCCCGCCGAGCAGAGAGCCCAATGCAGGCTCAATCCCAGGACCCTGGGATCCTGACCTGAGCCGAAGGCAGAAACTTTAACACACTGAGCCACCCAGGCGCCCCTATATTTTAGATTTTTAAAAAAGATTTTATTTGACAGAGAGCACAAGCAGGGGGAGTGCAGAGGGAGAGGGTGAAGTAGGCTCCCACTGAGCAGGGAGTCCCATGTGGGGCTCGATCCCAGGACCCTGGGATCATGACCTGAGCCAAAGGCAGACACTTAACCGACTGGGCCACCCAGGCACCCCTAAATGTTAGATTTTGATAGATTTTGCTAAATTACTCTTCACAGATGTTCTGTAAATTCTTCACATGACTCAATATCTTATCAAACTTTTTTATCTTTTCTGATTAGACAGGTATTAATGTCCATTTAAAAATATGCATGAGGTTGGGACACCTGGGTGGCTCAGTTGGTTAAGCTGCTGCCTTCAGCTCAGGTCATGATCCCAGGGTCAAGTCCCCACATCCCGCTCCTTGCTCAGCAGGGAGCCTGCTTCTCTCTCTGCCTCTGCCTGCTGCTCTGGCTGCTTGTGTTCTCCCTCTGTCTCTCTGACAAATAAATAAATAAAACCTTTTAAAAAAAATATGCATGAGGTTAACGTATATTTAAAAATCATTTGTATGTCCTTTGTTCATAGCCTTTGCTCCTATTTGGTCTTTTTTTCTACAAGTTCTCTATGCATTAAGAAAAATGTATTTGTAATATTGTAATATTCTCATTTTTTTCTGGTTATCTTCTGACTTTATGCTAATTTATTGACCTGCATATAGATTTAAAAACATTTATTCAAATTCGGTCTTTTATGGCTTCTAGGTCTCATGATATTTAGAAAGGCCTTCCCCACATCTTTGTAATTATTTGAAAATTCTCTTTTTTTCTTTTGATGGGTTTCATTTTCCATGCTTAAATCTTTGATCCATCTGGAATTTACTTTTGTGTAAGATGTGCACTAAGGTTCCATCGTATCATTTTCCCAAATGATTACCCAGTGGCCCAAACACCATTTATTAAATAATCCATCTTCTCTTTTTTTATTTATCCCGTACTTGATACCTGTGTGTTTTAGGGGTTATTTCTGGACTTTCAGATCCACAGTAGAACCCTGTCTTCAAATCAAATCCAAGCAATACTAGAGCTGCTGTAGTTGAGCCTGGGGCAGAGGGGCCAAATCCCCCCAGCTTATTCCCCTCTTGTTGCCTGAGGTCACCCCCAAGCTGCTCTGTGCAGGCCTTGGGGTCATGGGGAGTAGAGTTTGCAAACTACTTATCTGGCCCCCTCTCTCTTTGTCACTGAGGACGACTGTAGTTCAGAGTTATTACATGCCATAAAACGATGTTCTGGTAAAGTGTGTGTGTCTCCCTTTCCTCCCTGCATGCATGGAATGTACCTGGTGTAGGAGCTGCCAAGGGTAGGGGAGGGGTACAGGAAAGTGGCCAGAGAGGGGAGTCAGGGACCACTACTGCATCATAGGTCCTCCTGCAGGTGTTTGGGGAGAGATCTTCTAGGCAGAGGGAGGAGCAAGCACACAGTTACTGGGATACAGCTGTGTACATAGAGACGTAGGGAAGGATAGAAACAGGACAGGCACAATATAGCTCATGGAGAGAGGCAGGGATGGAGGTAGGCCTGGAGATTATACTTCACCTAAGAGTAGGAAGACTTTCACCCAGCATCCTATTTAAACGAATAAGAAAGGGTTCCTATGTTATAATATTCCTAGCCCACAATCTATGTGTCATACTGTTTATATCTTTGTGGCTCCTGGATTGAGTGCAATCATCTCAAGGTGTTTCCAAGAAACAAGCATTTCCCTCCAACGCCTGCTCTACTACAGCGGCTTCCATTGGGGTTTTGGTGCCGGCAGCCTAGAGTTTTGACTGACACAGTAACTTTTCAAGTTTCTAGAGCTAGTGTGGTGAGGGAGGGATGCCCTGTGTTGTAGAGCCTTGCAGAGAGAAAAAATGTAAGCTCTGCCCCCAAAGCAAGCAGCTCCAAGGAGCCCTGATGCTACGTTCCTTTTGAAAACTGTCTTTGAGATGATCTTTGGAGCCTCTTCGTCTCCTCCGGTTCCAGAGAATGAACCACTGCCTAAGTTTGCCTCGTATGTGGTTTTGAGTGTCATAGAGGGACATAGTGACTGTGGTGTCACCTCATAGATGAGACTTAAGTAGCTTGAAAGGTTGATAAAGAATAAATAAAACACTATTAAGAGGGTCTCACTCAGGGACACCTGGGTGGCTCAGTTGGTTAAGTGGCTGCCTTCGGCTCAGGTCATGATCCCAGTGTCCTGGGATCGAGTCCCACATCGGGCTCCTTGCTCGGCGGGGAGCCTGCTTCTCCCTCTGCCTCTGCCTGCCACTCTGTCTGCCTGTGCTCGCTCGCTCTCTCTCCCTCTCTCTCTGACAAATAAATAAATTAAAAAAAAAATAAAAAAAAAGAGGGTCTCACTCAGGGGGACCTGGGTGGCTCAGTGGGTTAAGCATCTGCCTTCATTTCGGGTCAGTTCAGGACCCTGCGATCAAGTCCCATATCGGGCTTCTTGCTTAGTAGGAAAGCTGCTCTCTTTGCTTGTGCTCTCTTTTACTCTCTCTCAAATAATATCTTAAAAAAAAAAAAAGAGGGTCTCACTCAGCAACATTTGTGTAAAAACTTGCCAAAACCACCACCACCAATCAATCCAACCTATAACGATGTAGAAATAACAATGATTAAGTCACACACAACTATTGGATTTCCAGAATTAAAAAAAATAAAACAAAACAGGGACACAAACCATAAGAGACTCTTAAATATAGAGAACAAACTGATGGGTGCTGGAGGGGAGTCAGTGGGGGGTTGGGTTAAATGGGGGAGGTGGATTAAGGGGGACACTTGTTGGGATGAGCCTTGGGTGTTACACGTAAGTGATGGATCATTAAATTCTGCTCCGGAAACTATTATTACACTAGATGTTCACTCACTGGAATTAAATAATTTTTTAAAAAGATTCTATTTTTTTTTTAAAGATTTCTATTTATTTATTTGACAGAGAGATCACAAGTAGGCAGAGAGAGGAGGAAGCAGGCTCCCCGTTGAGCAGAGAGCCCGATGCGGGGCTCGATCCCAGGACCCCGGGATCATGACCTGAGCCAAAGGCAGAGGCTTTAACCCACTGAGCCACCCAGGCACCCCAAAAGATTATATTTTTTAACTTAGAACAAGGTGAGGGGCAGAGAGGGGGGAAGAGGGCGAGAATGTCAAGCAGACTCCAGGCTGAGCACAGAACCCACATGAGGCTTGACCTCACGACTGTGAAATCATGACACGAGCGGGAACTAAGAATCCAACGCTTAACCAACTGAGTCATCTAGCCCCCCCCACCCCCACCCCCCAACCCCGCAAAAAAATTTCTGAGAAAGGAATTACATTAGGTGAATGTTTTAGTGTCCTGGAATTGGCTCTTTTCCATAACAACAACAACAAAAACGAAAACAAGGGGCGCCTGGGTGGCTCAGTGGGTTAAAGCCTCTGCCTTTGGCTCAGTTCATGATCCCAGGGTCCTGGGATCGAGCCCCACATCGGGCTCTCTGCTCGGCAGGGAGCCTGCTTCCTCCTCTCTCTCTCTACCTGCCTCTCTGCCTACTTGTGATCTCTCTCTCTCTGTCAAACAAATAAATAAAATCTTAAAAAAAAAAAACGAAAACAAGAAAAACAGTAACAGAAAACAATTGTATTCCATCAACCAGAAAAATGGACAGATTCCAGGAAGGATATTATTAGTCACAACCAAGCTTGGTCCACGCAGTAGAGCAGCAGGGCTCCGGCCTTCCGCGTGGACCGAGTCTGAGTGTAGACTGAGACTGAGCCAGAGGGTGTGTGGTAGGCTCAGGGTAAAGAATTTGCCTGTCCCTTTCACCAGCAGCTGTGTGTTTATGTCCAGTTTCATTGACGCGCTAGTCCGTGGAAATCCTCCCAGTTTTGCCAGCGGGCTGACTTGGGGTCTGCTGGTCTGATCTGCTCTGTTGGTACCAACACCAGGATCTGGGCCACAGCTGCCAACTGCCAAGTGTGGTCTGGGCATCCCAGTGTGTTCCTGAGGTCCTTTTTTGGAGCCCAGGAGGCCAAGACTCTTTTCATAATCACACTGAGTTGTCATTTGCCTTTTCCACTCTCCTTTTCTCATGTGTGTACAAGGAGTTTTTCAGAGGCTACATGATGTGTGAGGTTAGAACAGACTGAGTGGAGGAGCAGAGAGGGGAAACCAACCATCTTAATAACCTGACAGGAAAGAGATTTGCGAAAGTGTAAAACAATGCCCTTCTCTTACCAAGTATTCTTGTTAGGGAGAATGTAGTTATTTTTTTGCAAAATGTTAGTTACGTTCATGGATTTATTATCTTTTTTTTTTTTTGACTGAGTGTCATTTTAAAGAAGAATTCAAATATTTTGATTTGGTTTATAAAACTGTAAATGTCAAAAGATATAACATATATAAACTTAGGAACTTAGGGTCCTTTTAATTTTGAAGAATTTATGTAAAGGGGTCCTAAGACGAAAAAGTTTGAGAACTGCAGTTCTATGGGATAAACACAAAATACCAATAATTAATTATTACTTAAGTGCTTCCTGTTTGTGAGGCCCTGTGCCAAGGTCCATACATGGATTACCTCATATAATTCTCATAACCAC
Source organism: Mellivora capensis (assembly GCA_004024625.1). Classification (NCBI taxonomy): domain Eukaryota; kingdom Metazoa; phylum Chordata; class Mammalia; order Carnivora; family Mustelidae; genus Mellivora; species Mellivora capensis. The sequence continues at coordinate 7,743 of PISX010008870.1, read as the reverse complement.
CCCAAGAGTAGGGGCCAGTGTTCTTTATTATGTTCCAGATAAGGAACCTGGCTTTAGACAGGATAAGGAACTTTCTTAAGACCATAGAGTTGGCAGAGATCAAAGTGGCAGACGCTAGAATTAAAGCTAAGGAGTGTGGCTCCAGCTCCCACACCCTAAACCACCTATAGACAGTGCTTCTAGAAGCCCATGCCTCCACCGGCCTCGTGAAGCCCCCTCCTCCCAGTAGAAATTTTGATACAATAAGCGGCAGACATGGGAGGCAGCTGGAGAAGGGTGACGGGATGCTTACAAGATCCTGTCTCTACATCAGGGATGGCCTAGAACAGCTGCTGGCCTCCCATGGCGTGCTAGATGCCACATGGGAACTAGACCCCCCAATACTGAAACCCACATTGCTGTCTTTTCCCTTTCAAGTTAGACTTGGAGCCGAAGGGCCATGGTTTTTTAAAAAAGCAGTAAGAGACAACTATAAGGAAAAAACTCCTATAAAAACCAGGAGGAAATCTTGTTTCACAGCTGTCTTAAGGTTCTCACCTACTTAAATAAACAACAGCTGGCTCCTGTAGATGATGTATAATGGTTGGTTTATGCAGCACAAACTAGCACCAACTTAGTGGGTCCGCGTTTGGGAGAGAAATTTTGGCTGTGCATTGACGGTTGAATGAATGCATAGTGAGATGAGTGTTTAATAACTGCATGTGTCATTTTAATGACTCCCTGTTTTACCAACTTTTCCTGTTTCCCAGCCAAGTTGTCATCAGGTCTGGTTGGATAAAAGGAACAAAGGGAAGTTGGGGAGAAAGATCAGGTTTTTATCAGTTTTTCTCACATGAACGGAGGCAGCATATGGTTACCTGATATTGCCACTAGATGCCGCTGTTGCTTCATGCAAACATCACAAGACCGCCAGGTTCTGACAATTTGCATGCAGTTTCCCTCCAATGTGTTCAGGATGCTTATGTGAGGAAGGGAGCAAGAAATCGCATCTCTCCTCCCCAGCACTCTGATCTCATCAAGTTTTAAAAGTATGTGGAATGGGTTCTTGGATAGGGAGCACTCAGGTCCAAAGTTCCCAGCCAAAGATCTCTCTGTCATGAAGAATGACTTCAGAAACAGCTTCCTTTTGAAACAAGTAGAGTGGGAAGCAGGCTAAGGGAAAGCAAGTGCTGTGGCTGATTTAGGGCATAGGGCGCTACCCAGTGTCCAGTAGGTCACCCTGTCACAAGGTGCCCCACAGGTGGCTGTCCGTGCTGTGCAAATGGTAAAGTTGCAGCCCCAAGCCCAGGAGCCTCACCTTTTGCAGACTAGGATGCCGGCAGGGGCTCGCTGGGGAGGGGAGCCGCACAGGCTGGACGGTGTTCTAAGCTGGCTATGGACATACCCTTGTTGGCCCTGTCACCTGTCCAGGTTGCTCAGACTGAAAGAGCTTTTGGAGGCTATCCCTTTCAATTTCCCACTTAGTATATAAGCAATTCTTTTTTTCTTTTTTTCTTAAGATTTTATTTATTTGACACAGAAAGACAGCAAGAGAGGGAATACAAGTAGGGGGAGAGGGAGAAGCAGGCTTCCCTCCGAGCAGGGAGCCTGATGTGGGGCTTGATCCCAGGACTCTGGGATCATGGCCTGAGCCGAAGGCAAATGCTTAACCGACTGAGCCACCCAGGTTCCCCCCCCCCCCCCAGTATAAGCGTTTTCACCTGATGGAGTATTCTCTGTGCTAGGATTCCTACTTCGTTGGGCGTCTCATTTTATCCTGTGGCAGTTCTGCTAAAGAGTGCATTCTGTGTTAAGCTAAAATCTGCCTCCCTTCAGCTTCCCTTAATTGTTTCTCATATGATTTCCAGACTCCTCCGTATCAGTTCAGGGTGTTTCAGTATTTAACTTATTGAGCAGCTTTAGGTCCAAGACCCTGTGCTAAGCAAAATGGGGGCATTCTCTGGAGAAAATTGGAATTGCTAATGGCCTCCTTATTATATCTTCCTGGAACAAAACAAAACATTCCAGATGAGGTCTAACTCACATCAAGGATAGGGACAATTACTGCCTTTAATCTGGAAGCTTCCATATAATAAAATTGTTTTATCTTTTTATATACTATAATGATGCTCGTTCATTTGACTGAGTTGAATTTCAGTTCCCAGATTTTTTTTCTCAGGATCTGTGTCCAGCCAGTTTTTTCCATCCTGGACTTTTTAAAAACAGAAATCTTCACCATCAACCCTGGTCTTTATCTTTATGCATCCATTCATTCAATTAGTGGGTATCGAGAACTCACAGTCCTACATGCCGGTTAAGTAAGAGAAATGGCAAGTATTCTACCTTTTCTTTCATCTAGTGAAACAGACCCTCCCGGGCTGCAACATTCACAGATTCGAAACGTATGGCTCTTCTGGATCTCCATCCTACTTGCTAAAACATGACTGCATGTGCTTATTTGTTCTACGGGGCTTTGAAAGATTCTAATTTTTACGGAATCTGATTCCACAAGGAACGTGAATAAAACTTCTCTAGGGTTTGGTGCTCTATTTATCACTGTGTTATAAAAAGGGTGTTTTAAAATTTTTAAAATTTTAAAATTTTTAAAAATTTTTGAAATGGTTACTTAATTCAACATTTTTTGGGTAAAATTTAGTACATGTAGATTCATAATTATGTTCAAGGAGTTTACAGAACAATAGTGTATACGAGGTAAATCATAGGGAGGCATATACCCTCTTATATGTGGGAAGCATTGGTAATATTAGTTAGTTTCAGGAGCTCAATTACTGTTTTGAGGCAATATGACCTTGAAGGCCTTTTTAAAAAAGAATTAATTCATTCATTTTTTTTTAGTATACTTGCTCTGAGCTTCTGATTTAGAAGGATGATCAGAAGCAGAGATTCGGCATGCTCAGTTTCATGGGGGAGGAAATGTTTCTAAGAAGCCATCTAGAAATACATTAGACATATTTTTTCTTACAGAGATGGTGTCTGGTTTTGTTTGTACCTTGCTTGCTATGGTAACTCATGAATGTTGTATTCACTTGGCCAATACTCATCTGTAGCAGTGGAAGAAATAGCCAAGTGACATGGTTCCAAATGCTAAGTAAGTATTGGCTAAACCTTCAAAATTAACTAATTAATATATTGTCTGAATAATATCAGATTGATGATTAAATAGTAGCCATTTTGTGTTTAAGGGGTTTCATTATGATGAAGGTTAGTGATAAGAACAACCTATTCCCCAGTTTTGGTTTTTAGGGAGTCATTTTGGTAAATGACAAGATTAATAGTTAAATAATGTCACAATACATTTAAGATATTAGTCATACATGTGGATTTGGTATTTCTACTTCCATAGGCCCTATTCATATAACATCTCAGCTTTCAGTTTATTTAATTAAACTGCGATAGCATGATAAATAGGAAAACAGATGGACATTAAATGGAGACAAGACCCCAAACTGCGTGAACGTGATAAATTAGTGGGTAATTAAGCACAACGATGAAAGAAATATTTACATTGTGCTCTGCATTTTCTTACGCAAGTAGATTGTACATTTCCTAGAGAAGTCCCTAAGATGAATCTAGGTTTAGTGAGAAACCTTGATTCACAGACTTTAGTTCACTGATGGACTGTTTTCAGACTTAGCCTATGGGACATGTCAGCCTCTTGTTTTCCCCTGTACCTCATTGATTGCTGCTTTTCAATCTCCTTTGCTGGTTGGTTCCTCCTTTCCTTTCTACTCACTTAATATTAGTGTCCCCTGAGGCTCAGTCCTTTGGTTCTCTTTGTCTTTATCTACTCTCTTGATTACCTGGTCCAGGCTTAAGTCTTTAAATACTCTGTATTTAAACAACTCCCAACATTATACCAACAACTCCCAAATTATACCCCCAGTCCCAAATCCCGCTGAGTTCTACACTTAAAGAGTGAGAAGGAGAGAGAGAGAATCTTAAGCAGGCTTCACACCCCGCATGGAGCCCAACCTGGGGCACAGTCTCACGACCCTGAGATCATGACCTGAGCAGAAATCAAGAGTCACACACTCAAAAGACTCAGCCACCCAGGCGCCCCTAATAGTTACTTATTTAAGTTATCTCTACACGCAGCATATGGCTTGAACTCATGACTCCAAGATCAAGAGTCACACATTCCACGTGACTTTCCAAACATGAGTTCCCAGTTGTACCTTCCAAATATGCTCCTCTCAGCTTTTTCATCTCAGATGATAACAGAAAGAGCACTTTATAAGGTCAGAGAGGTACCAAGGGGTTCTATTACATAAGGACTAGTAAGGACTTTGACTTTCCTCTGAGTAAGATGCGAAGACATTGGAGGGGTTTCAGCAAGGAATGAAATGATCATACTTCTATTTGAAAATATTCATCTGGTGGGGCGCCTGGGTGGCTCAGTGGGTTAAAGCCTCTGCTTTTGGCTCAGGTCATGATCCCAGGGTCCTGGGATCAAGCCCCACATCGGGCTCTCTGCTCCATGGAGAGCCTGCTTCCTCCTCTCTCTCCCTGCCTGCCTGCCTCTCTTGCCTACTTGTAATCTCTGTCTGTCAAATAAATAAATAAAATCTTTTAAAAAAAAGATGAAAATACTCATCTGGAAAGAATAAATGAAGCATCAGGATCAGGATCAGGAGGGAGACAAACCATAAAAGACTCTTATTAATCTCACAAAACAAACTGAGGGTTGCTGGGGGGAAGGGGGTCGGGAGAGGGTGGTTGGGTAATGGACACTGGGGAAGGTATGTGCTATGGTGAGTGCTGTGAAGTGTGTAAACCTGGTGATTCACAGACCTGTACCCCTGGGGCTAATAATACATTATATGTTAATAAAAAAAAAACTCATCTGGGGTGGCTGGATGGCTTAGTTGGTGAGTGTGTGTCTCTTGGTTTTGGCTGTCATGATCTCAGGGTCCTGAGATCGAGCCCCCATTGGGCTCTGAGCTGGGTGTGGAGCCTGCTTAAAATTCTCACTCTCCTTTTCCCTCCATACCTCCCCATCACAAAAACAACAACAAGTCCCCCCCCCCCAAAAAAAAACCCCACAAAAAACCAAAAAGCCTCAACTGACAGCTTTGCTGAGAATAGATAGTAAGGGCAGAAGGATATAACCAGGTACGAGATCACAGTGACTTGGATCAGGTAGTAAATGTAGAGGTGGCACAAATGCTTACATTCTGGATATATTTTGACAGTAGAGTTAATAAGATTTCTTGGCAGGATGTGAAAAAGAGAAGTCAAGGATGATGCCAAGACTTTTACTCTGAGTGACTGGAGTGATGGGGTTAACTTCAACTGAGATGGGAAAGACAGCATTTTGAGGTTGGGATATCTGTTAGACATCGAAGTGAAATATTTGAATGGGAAATCGACCATGAGTGAGGTCTAGAGTGAATATATAAATTTGGGAGTCATTGGCATATAGATAGTATTTAAAACCTAAAACCTAGGAGAGATCAGTAAAGTCTAAAATACTTAAAGGAGCATTTCCTGTAGACTTACAACAGTGGTTCCCAAGCAGAGGTGATTCCCTATTCCACCCAGGGGACATTTGGCAATATCTAGAAACATTTTTATTGTCACAAGTTGGGGGAGGGAGTGCTACTAGCATCTAGTAAGTAGAGGCAAGAGATGCTTCTCTATAGCCTACAATGTGTAGGATAGCCCCCTACTGTCAAACAAAGAATTATGTGGCCCCAAATGTTAATAGTGCTGAAGCTGAGAAGCCATTGTATGGATGGAGAAAAGAAGGTCAAGGACCCAGCCTGGGCCACCCAGCAAGATGTAAGAAGTAGGATTGAAGAAGAGGAACCAGCAAGGGAGACAGAAAAGGGATAATCAGGCAAGTAGGACAAACCCAAAAGTTGTGGATCCTAGAAGCCAAGTGGAGAAAGTTTATCAAGAAGATGTGTCAGATGGTTCTGATTAGTCACGTAAGATGAGAAGTGAATATTAATCGTTGTACTTAGGGACAGACACGTCTTCAGTGATCTTGCAAAAGTAGGTTCAGTGTGTGTGGTGGGTGGGTCTGAGATAGAATGGAGGGCGGGGTATCGGAGATAACGAGTGCAGAAACGTCTCTGGAGAGATTTTGCTGTAGAGACAGCGGTGAAATGGGGGCTGTGACCAGTCAGAGGTAAATGTCAGAGAAGTGGACATAAGGTTTGGGTGCTGACTGTAAGACCACAACCAGCAAATGAGGCAAGGGCCCCAGAACCAAGAACCAAGGCAGATTCAGATCATAATGATTCAGAACACAGCTCAAGACTAAGGCAAGGTCTAGGGTCAGTCATTTTGGTGTGGCTTTACGGGTCAGAAGCAGGCCTGATGGCTGGGGCCAAGCTGGACTAGACTGTCCCAAGACATGCTATTCTTTATAACCTTTTAAATAAAGGACTGGAGTTGGCTACATGAATTTTGCACAATTACTGTCTACAAAATTTCCTCTCATCTCTAACTTCTCCCTAGAAGTTCTTCTTTCATGTTGCTTTGAGCATGCAGGTAAATTTTGGGGCAATGAGTGTTTGGACTATGGCGGCAGCCATTTCTCCGTGTTTCCCCCCACTACATTTTCTACTCCCAGGGTGATCTTTCTACATGCTAATCTGATTCTTTCGTTCCCTGCCTGAAAACTTTATAGCTTCCCATCTTAGTCAAGATAAGAATTTAGCTCCCTTGTGTGGCATACAGTGTTATCCTGGACTTAGTTCCTACCTATGCATACCCTGCCTTGTCCTGCTGTGCAGTGTGTACTAGTGTGTATCCGCTGCAGCGTGCACACACACACATACACACACACACAGACAGACACAGACACACACACACACACACACACACACAGAATTTAGTTTCACACCTCCATACCTGTGCTCATGCTGTTTATCTTTCTAAACATCCTATTTACTTTTCTGCGCTTGGGCAACCCCTGCTCATTGTTCAAGACCTTTTTCTTTGGGGAAGCTGTAAAAATTGAATTACATTTGGCAAGTGACTAAAAATAGCAGTGGCTTTGCTGCTGTTCTGGAGTGGGAACACGAGGAAGACAGGGCTATTTAGAAGCCCATGGAGAGGAATGTCCAGTGTTCCCACAATCTGTTCTTAGAATAACTATGGCCTAACTGGGCCTGGCGAGTCCTCGCCTGGTCTTTCTTAGACTCCGAGACTGTGATATTGTTGCTGTCCGTTATCTGCCTTCAGTTCTAGGGACTCAAATAATCATACTTTTTTTTTTTTTTAAGAAACTTTTAAAAAGATTTTATTTATTTATTTGACAGATAGAGATCACAAGTAGGCAGAGAGGCAGGCAGAGAGAGAGGAGGAAGCAAGCTCCCCGCTGAACAGAGAACCCGATGTGGGGCTTGATCCCGGGACAGTGGGATCATGACCTGAGCTGAAGGCAGAGGCTTTAACTCACTGGGCCACCCAGGTGCCTCTCAAATAATCATACATTTTTGTTTTGTTTGATTCCAAAATTTGTCCTGAGCCTTATTTTAGATGGATTCATCAGTTCCTTGACTCATCAATGGCTGATTCACATGCCAGTTCAATGTAACTTATATATGAGGAGCCCATTTCTTCTGGCTTAATCATTAAGGTTGGTGCGGAGGTGTAAAATAGTAGGCCACGTATCCTTCTGGAAACTCTCACGTTCTTGAGATGAATTACCCATACCCTTAATTCTTCTCTGCCCACTGATTATTTGTTGAAAAATAATAATTGAGCACATGGTATTTGCCAGACATAGTG